>CM076576.1:428924953-429087909 GCA_034641835.2 Pinus albicaulis
ACGTGCTATATAGTAGAAGCAGAAATATATGAATTGAATTGCTTGTGCATGCAACGACTATTTTAGATTGAGAAATGAACAACTATTGAAATTTCCATAGATTTCTCATAGATAATTATCTAAGGGGACCACCCAAATAGCGAGTACAACATTTTGATTCACATTTATTAGATTTAAAATGAAATGACTTCCAAAGAGGAAACATGATCAAAAGAACATTATTAGAGGTGTAGATGGGTCTTAAAGATCTTCCTGTGTACAAATATAACATTTATAAACTACCCCTATTACAAGAATACTACTTTGCCTTCACTTTTTTAGAAATCACAGCGATTTAATAAATTAGGTCAATTACAAGTTAGAATATTGTATAAATTATATACAAAGGTGAACGTTCGCTAGTTACATCGATTGTATTAAACTCTTCTTGTTGTATAACTAAATAAAATCGGCGGGACGTTAGATAAAAACATTAATACATTGAATAATCCTAATAAGTTTAAGGCTTGCTTTCAGGTAGTGACAAGTTAGCTACGGGATAATACAATACGGGAGGAAACATTTATTTGCATTTGAGATAGAGCGTATTTGTATATCTGACAAAATGCTAGCCGAGATTTAAAATATGTTATATCTGCCCCTAGGTACCTAACATAAAAAACTGAGCATATAAAGTAGGTAAGACATAGATATTAACGAGGTTCGATGAGGTAGAAATTTTCGAGTAGAATGAATTAGTGGAAGTCTTTGTTTTGGAATTAAAATGTAATATGATACACGAAGCCTGGAGCTATTCGGTCCCTTCGAGACATGCAAATTTCCGTAACGTTAATGTAAACATTGGTCCTACGCTGTGAACATGTTTGTTTACTCTTATTATTAAAATGGGCGTGAAAACTCATAAATATCATATTAGCTTAATACCCATGGTTTATATGTAGCAAATAATGTTACACTTAGACTGGAAGGAACAAAAACACATATAGGGGGAAGAAGTGCGTATGTGTGTGAATAGGTTGGAGCAGGTGGCGAGAATTGCCTGGAACCTGAGTTTAACACCACGAACTGCGCCGCCAGCCTACGGCCAGAGCGAAACTGAATGAAAAACCATCTTCTTTGTAGAAATGTTATTAAACATAATCTCCCTCCGAGTTAATAAGGATATACTGAAATTAACAAAGTGACAGAAAAATAAAACAAGCGAACTACGGGAGCGTAATGAAACCTTTCACAACTCTTAACCTTTTCATATAGACATGAATCAAGACTAGCGCACATACGGAAACAAATGCCGGAAAAAAAAAAAACTGTGCTCCATTTGTATCTCCAATCGCACGGTTGGAGAATTGAAAGAAGGGAGACACATTGCAGGACATCCAAATTTGAGTTTAGGCTTAGAAGTAAATACGAAGTCATTTATAGCAATTACACTGTTAAAAACAGGCATTGCATATAAATAAGAGAAAGCTGTAAATAAATTCATTAACATTATTAACCAAGAAAGAAGGAGTAAATATGGGGCAAGATAGGATTACTCGCCGGGGAGAGTAGTATGCAAGAAAACTATCGTTCGTCCTATAGAAGTAAACGCCTCCCAAGCTTGGTTAACGAAACCTTTATTCACCATATGGCGAAACCAAAATACCTCGACATAAAACACACGCAATAGGCAACGTAGTTGAGCAACAAAACGATGGAATACATAATAAGAACAATAGACGTAAAACCCACCGGTTACAGATAGAATATAAAGAAAAAATAAACTCTATACTACAAACCTACAAATTAATGAATACGAAAGCAATAAAATAAACTAGTTACTGTGGTCAATTTGTAAGTAAATACACTATACCCGTCAAGAAATTATAAATCTGAAGCCTTAGGAAAAAAAAAAATGAAAGGCTGAAGACGAACGATAATGAACCTTGGTAATGGGGTTTAAAATGGGGCAGAGCCTAATACAAAATCAACACTGCGTACATGCGAATCAAGACCAGGGTTAACGCATTAGCCTAACAACGACAAAGGCTTCTGAAATCGAGGGGGATTATAGAATCAGAGATCGAACAAAACCTTGATGCCATTACGTAAGATTTTATTTTATTCCAATTCAATTTCAAATTACCATGCGAGTGAAAAATTTTGGCAATGGCTAATGAGCCACTCCTACTTAAATTGACCCTTACCAATTTTTCCTCAGTTGTTACAGTGAAACGTGCCATGCCTTTCAGGAAACGTGTTTTAATTGTTGAAACAAATTTTCCCAAGACATGAGCAAGAAACACGCCAGCACGGAGCCCCGTAAACTTGTAGCGAAGGAGGGTAGGACGTGTGTCCCTTTCCAAGCCAGGCAGATGCTTTCTATACCGAATTACTCCAATTCATACGCGGAAGCAGCCCCATCACGACGAGCAAACCAAGCGAAGAGTCAACAAATTCCTCATTGACATACATACAAAATAGTGAAATTTCGATATAGGTGATTTACACATGTAATTATATGCATTGAGAGATCTCGCAGGAAATTAGTTTAAGTAGATAACAGTGGATTTAAATAAACTTTATATTTTGAAATGGTACTATACGTTTTAATAGTCGGTATATATAAAGTTAATTATATAATGGGTGATCATACATATATATATAACGCTGATATATAGCGTTAAATATATATATAACGATTATAAATACATAAATCATATACAATTTATATTGACGATTATTGTTATAAAGATTTTGTATATATGTATCTAAGTGGCAGGGACTACCAATTAAAGATTCTAAGTATTACTATAACAAATAGAGTAAAGGGGATACTATCCTATGGCCTAATTGTATTCAGAAAACGGTTTGAAAATAGAAAAACCTAGAATGTAGGTGTGAAAAAAAAAAATGGAGGTGTAATGATGGTATAGGAACCCGGTGCAAAATAAGATATTGTTATTGTGCTCATAACATTGCTTTGGTATTTTTTAAAATGAGTATGGAAATTTTATTTTTTAAAATCTTGCGTCTGTGTTATGAGTGTGTACGATTGGTCTTGATAGGCAAGTGAAGGAATTTATGTGGATACAACGTGATGAGTTTGGTACACCGGATCCCAGCTCTAGATGATGGCCATGTTGCACGGGTTGCAACCGAGTGGGTATTTGGGCAAGAAGCCCGAATGACGGGTTGTCATCGGCCGGTAGGAGCGGGGAAAAGCTCATCGGAGAATAACTGCAGAACATTACGAGGCGAAGGCTTTCCGGAAGAAATATTGATGAATCGATGATGATGAGGCTACTAGGCGGTAGTATAAACGGGAAAAAGGAATTCGGGGAGAATTAGGAAGATCAAACCTCCCTCCTATGATGGGGAGAAGGGAGGAAGATGCTGAAGCTTGGTTATTGAACATGATCAAGTATTTCCGGGTCTATGAATATGAAAGCAATGCGGCCAGGTCGTACACAGATACAAGGGTAAGAAAGCTACATTTGGCGGGTAGGAGGAGATAGAAAATGAAAGTCCATGCCATTGATGAAAAGACGATTTTTGAGGGAAAAGTTTTCCGAGGTTAAGTTCAAAGTAACTGCTTAGATCCCGTGACTGCTATGATGACAAAGCAAAATAATTTCATGAACTTAGGCTGGAATGACTCTGTGATGAGTTTGTTACTAA
This sequence comes from Pinus albicaulis, assembly GCA_034641835.2. Lineage (NCBI taxonomy): Eukaryota > Viridiplantae > Streptophyta > Pinopsida > Pinales > Pinaceae > Pinus > Pinus albicaulis. The sequence goes on from CM076576.1 coordinate 428,928,614, forward strand.
GTTTACAAATCTCTTGAGACCTGTACCCTACATGCAAGGAAAGCAAAGTTAAGGGCATAGATTGTTTGCCTCACATCTGAAGAAAATTGAGTTTGACAACCCAAAAACAATGAATGAAATTTGTTAGAAAACTTGATTATGTTACCACTTGATTCAGAAAAGCTGAATAAGGAAAATTTGGGTACATAAATAGATTGAGGAGGAAACGAAACCATCCTATTTGAAATTTTGGTAGGGATCATCGGTGAAAAAGTTTAATAAACCCAAAGAAAGTCAAGCGCTCAGTCCCACAGTGGCTTCAAAACAAATAGATGGAGACGATAAAGGAGGGCAGTCGAATGGAAAGACTTGCCCAAAATGTTGAGGCTTCGTGGAAGACATCCTTTGAGGGACTACCCTCCTTGAGCATTCATATAAAGGGAGATCGAGAGGCGAAAAGCATTAAATGATATAACTTGAAATATACAACTAAATTAAATGGAAAATCAATAGAACATAAACAACCATAGTGGAAATAAGTAAGGTGTTGACCTATACATGCGATACGATTGATCAGTGCTTCTTTGGGTATTAGTCAAAATTGTAGAAAAATGTAATACTGCTGGCTTTGAAAAATTCCAATGATCATGGTTAGTCTGACTAGCACGGAACTAAAGAAGGTAACACCAAGCGCAGAGCAGAGAAATTAAGTTAAATGATTTTCAAGCAGAGGTAGACTGAATATTAACATAGGTTCATATGACTTGTTGATAGGAATGGGCCATTTTGGAAAATAAGAAAGCCTTGATGAATTATTTGGGATAAGACTGCGCATTGTGTAGATGAAGGAAGGAAACCTTTTATTCTCAAGGAAACAAAAACCTATTTATGAAAGAAATTTGTGTACAATTAAAAGAACTGACTAGGAAAGGATACCAAGTTTGCAGTCACAGAGACTTGAATATTTTCCAACATTGACCCCAGGCTGGTTATCACCCATTTCGAGAATTAAAGAAGACATGACAAAAAAGCTAACAGACAGGGTATGGGCATTAGAATTTGTAGTCTACCTTTTGGTTTGACAAATGTCTGCATTTATATGGGGGTGATGAACGATTATTGTTAAATAATTATTTGGATAGATTTGTTCTTGTATTCATAGATGATATTTTGGTATACTCAAAGATAGGAGGAACATAGAACATTCTGAATAGTATTGCAAACTCTAGAAAGAAAACCCATTTTATATGCCAAGTTTAGCAAATGTAGATTTTATAAGGATAGATTCCAATACTTGGGCCATATTATTTCTAAACAAGGCCTTGCGGTTGACCACGAAAGATAAAGGCTATAAAAGAATGGCCGGTACAATGGATGTTTTGACGGTAAGATCATTTATGGGGATTACAGGGCTATTATACAGCAGTTGTGGAGATTTTTAACGCACATAGCCATCCCATAACCTCATTACAAAGGAAGGGTGTTAAATTTGTGTGGACCGAAAAATGCCAAAGCAGTTTTGATCAGTCAGCTAAAACTCACTATAGCCCTATAATGAAAATTGTAGATCTGATAAGGAAGATTTGTGGTACATCTGCAGATGCTGTAGAGAGGTTGGGAGGAGTCTGTTGCGAGAGAAGACGGTGTACCTGCCAGATCAAGAGCCCAGAAAATACATGAACGAATTATGATGTCTATGAAGTTGGAATTAGCAGGTTATTATCCTGCTTCAATGTAGTGGCACTATCTTCTTAGGAAAAAGTTTATATTGATGGTGATCATATTAGTCTCATGTTTTACTCAATAGATCTGAATGCAAGACAAGCCGGATAGTTTGTCCTTTTTAAGTGAATTTGATATGGACATAAAACATATCAGGGAAAGAAAATAGGTTGCTAATGCATTAAATTTGGTGCTTAGGAATATAATGACATTGGAGTAGTGCTAGATCAGTAGAAGGTTGAGTGAGAAAAGCGGCAAATCAAGATCTAAACTATGAAACACTCTTGGTGAAGTGGAAAAAGGAGAAAGCTGATTTCCTCCTGAAGCCAAAGGGTGTCACATAAGAAAACGGGTTGTATATTCGATATGAAAGAGTCCTTAAAAAAATTGGATGAATATCACCAGCAACATATGCGGGACATCCAGGATATCGAGAAAATGTTAAACTTCTTGAAAAGAAAGTTGTTACGCGGGAATGAAGAGATGTAGCAGAGAATATTTTAAGTAGGTGCATGGAATGTCAACTAGTCAAGTTGAGCATCAACATCAATGAGTCTTTAAACCCTTTGCAGTTACGGAAATGGAAATGGGACACGGTTTCCATGGAACATAACGGGATTACAGAAACCAAATATCAACATGATTACATCAATGGTAGTAGTAGACATCTAACAAAAGGCACTTACTTTTATACCGATGAAATCACACTGGGAGACTGACTCAAATGGCGATGTGTTCTTTGAAGGGGAGATAGTAAGGCTTCATGGGGTTCCCAAGGTAATTGTTTCGAATAGGATACTAGGACTAGTGACTTTTTTGGAAAGGATTATTTGGAGGGATAGATGTGGCGGAGAGTTTTAGTACTTCCTATCACCCTCAAACAAACAGACAACAGAGAGGACTAATCAAATTTTGGAGGATATGTTGAGAATGTATGTAATGGATAGGCCATCAAAGTGGGAAGAGTATTGCATTGGTAAGATTTGCACATAATATGGTACCCGATCCTCTATCAAAATGGTCACATTTGAGGCAGCATGTGGAAGAAAGTGTCGTACTCCTTTGGTAGGTCAACCGGAGGACTAAATTAATGTTAGGACCATATACATTACAAGAGATAGGAAAGAATTATGAATGCAAATTAACATCGAACGACACCTGAGATACATGAGAAAAACTATCTTTGATAAGAAAGCGAATTTTTTTAGAGAATTCAAGTGGAGACCATATTGTATTTGTTGTATTAAGCCAAAAAGAGCACACACTTTATCTTTTGGAAGGTTAATGCTGTGGCTCCTAGATATTGTGGTCCTTTTGAAGTATTAGAAAGGGTGGGACCGGTGGCTTTCAAAGTGGCCTTACACACCCCATGTTAGAGTTCATGATGTGTTTCATGTTTCGTTATTAAAGATATGTGCATGATGCTTCTCACATAGTTGATTGGAATGTTGTCACAGTGGAACAGAGGAGTTTCTACCCGAACTTCGCTTCAAATATTGGAGTGGGAAGAAAATTGAATTGAGCGAAACCGTGCTTGAGTAAAAGTGCGGTGGAAGCACTTTCTTTGGCAGAAAAAGCTACCCCGGGAAAGGAAGCTGAAATGATGGAAATATATCCATTTTGTTAGTAGACTTAGTAGTTGAATAACAACAGAGACGTTGTTTATTTTGAAGGGGAATATGCCTTTGATTTATGTGTTGGAATTTTAAGTTAACATTGTTTGAACTTTAATCCTAAAGTGGACCCCAAGGATAAATAAATTGAATGTTTAATGTTAAGTTAGAGGGAAATGAATAAAATGCTGGCATTGCCGCATATGGACCAAGAATGAGATTTTGAGATCACTTTATAAATCCAAGGGATGGATAAGGCAACTATTCCCTGTCAACAAAATCCTTGAGATTATTTCCTAATTTTTAGATTTTGAGGAAGAATCTAAATTTCCCAATGATGAGAGAAATAGTTGGGAAGAGGTAAAAAATTTGGAAAGGCGAGGGAAAGCATAAAACTGACTTTAAAGAATCCCAAAATGGAAGCCCTAGACGAAACGGGAAGAAAAGCACCTGCCACTGTGCAGGCCCAGCAGAATTAAGCAGGCTTTGGGGAACTAATATCTTTAAATAAGTACTCCCTGGAATCAGGGGTTGATCTAGGTGGAGGTGGTCTCGGCCCCTCGGGAGTGAGTTAGGAGAAGAACTCACATGGTTTGGGAGTTGGGGTCTCTTGCATGAGTGGTATGTCTTTGAATTTAATGTTTTATTTACTTCAATTAGTATGAATTGGCTACACATAAAAATATCATTTGTTAATATATGAATTATAAATTATACATTTACTTGAGAATGAACCACGGAGTTCACCTTTGTCATTGCCTTGTTATCAGAGCTATAAACTTTTTGTAGAGTAGAATCTAGAATCTAAACATGAAATTTGGTTCAAATCTAGGATACGTCTCAGGAAAAAAATTGGATGAGTTAGTTTTAATGCAGCACGTTTACTTGGGTATGCTAATATATACATACGGAGGATATGAGAAATCTAGAGTCCTTATACTACGGTGGAAATAGCAATAGATGAATTGAATTTAGCATTGCATGCAAGCAGCTAATACTAGATTCGAGAAATGAACAGCTATTGAAATTTCCATAGATTTCTCATAGATAATTATCTAAGGGGACCACCCAAATAGTCGAGTACAACGGCTAGATTTTGACTGTAGATTTAAAACAAATGACTTGAAAGGAAACGCAGATAAAAGAACATTATTGAGGGTGTAGATGAATGTAAAAATCAACCACATAATCTGTACAAATATAACATTTTATAAACTACCCCTATTACAAAGAAGACTCTGCCCTTCACTTTTGCAAAATCATGGTGTTTAATAAATTAAGGTCAATTCTGAGTTAAGATATTGTGCATAAAAATTATATACGGAGAGGTGAGAACGTTGTATTCACATCTAATTGTATCGCTCTTCTTGTTGTATAACCTAAAATGGAAATGGTAGGCATTAGATAAAAACATTAACCATTGAATAATCCTAATAAGTTTAAAGACTTGTACTTTCGGTAGTGACAAGTTAGCTACGGGATAATACAATACGGAGGAAACATTTATTTACGTTTAGAATGAGAGCGTATTTGTGTATATACGACAAAGTAACTGTCGATTTAGATATATTATATCTTAAATTACTAACTAAAAGAAGCAGGAGCATATAAAAATATAATTAGATATAGATATTAGCAAGGGTTTCGATAGCGGTAAGAACTGGGTAGATGAATTAGTGAAGTCTTTGTTTGGAATTAAAATGTAATATGATACACGAAGCACTGATTATTCACTTCCTTAGAATATAAAATTTCAATAACGTTAATGCAAGCATTAGTCTGGCTTATTAGACATGTTTTGTTTACTCTTATTATTAAAAATGGGGCGTGAAAGCCATAATATCATGTGGCTTAATACCCATAGTTTATATGTAGCAAATAATGTTACATGACCTTAGGAAAAATAAAAGAAAACATATATAGGGAAAGAAGTGCGTATGTGTGTGAATAGGACACAGACATGTCAGTACTGCGGTACAAGTCTATTTGCCATTTTGAACTACTGCCATACGAGCACGCTCTTAAAATGAAGGGCAGGCTTCAGATGAAAAACCATGCTACTTGTAGAAATGTTATTAAACATAATCTCCTCCGATTAATGAGGATATACTAGTGCGGGGAGTAATGAAAAAATCGGCTCAGCCCAGACCTAGATGCAGCAGAATAACACAACTCTTAGTTTCATACGGACATGGATGCCGAGACCCCAGCACGCACATGCGGAAACAAATGGAAAAAAAAAAGCACAATGACCACAGTTGTGTCTCTGTCCGCACGGTTGGAGAATTAGAAAAGGGGGAACACATGCAAGGGACATCCAAAATTTGAGTTTAGCAGGCAGAAGTAAATGCGAAGTCATTTATGTGTTTTTATCCAACAACCGAACGTGCCATAAATAAGATGAAAGCTGGCCAAATAAATTCATTAACATTGTGTAGCAGAAAAGAGAGATAAATATGGAGCAGAATAGGATTTTACTCGCCGAGAGGAAATCGATATACAAGAAAACTATCGTTAGATCTTGTAAGAGTAAAACGCCTCCACGCTTAGTTTATGGCCTTTATTCACCATATGGCTGGAGATAAAATACTGACATAAAAACCCGCAAGCTAAAACTAGCGTAGTTGAGCAACAACGATGGGATACTGTAAGAACAATGGACATAAAACCCACGAGTTTACGAGATAGAATATAAAGAAAATCAACTCTATACACAAGGAAATCCACCACAGTAAATGAATACGAAGAAAGCGATATCAGTCAAAATTTGGTTACACAGTTACTAATGAGTCTGTACAATGGAACGCAAACTACTGTATGCACGTCGAGAAATTATAAATCCCTAAAGCCTTGAGGGAAAAAAAAACGAAGGGCGAGACGAACGATTAATGAACCTTGGCAATGGAGGGTTTAAAACGGAACAAGAAACTGTACAAAATCAACTTACCGTACATGCGGAATCAGACTTGAGGGTTAACGCATTAAAAGCCTTGTAACAACAAAAGGCTTTAAATCCAGGGGGATTATAAAGATCAAGTTGAACGAAGCATCGGTACCATTACGTAAGATTTAATTTTTATTTGATTTAATTTCAAAATTACCCATGCAGTAGATTTTGTATTGTGAGCCTTACTCTATAGAAGTGTACCTGATACTCACTCAATTTTGTTGGTGAAACGTGCCATCTGCTCGGAAAGCCGGTGGTACAATTGTTAAACAAATTTTCCCAATACGTGAGCAGAAACACATCGCTCCAGGAACCGTAAACTTGTAGCGAAGGAGGGTAGGACGCGTGTCACTTTCAAGCCCGAGACGGAGTAACTTTCCATGCCAAGTACTCCAACTCTATCGCCAGAATGACTGTCTGACGGGAAAACAAGCGAAGAGTCAAAACATCAGAAATTCATAATTTGACACCCATGCACACAAAATAGTGAAATTTCGATATGAAGTGATTTATACCAATTATCATTGAGAGATCCTGAGGTAGGTTTTAAGTGAATATGATGGTTAAGTAAACTTTATATTTTGAAATGGTACTATCGATTTTAATGATCAGTATATATAACGTTAATTTATATAATGGGTGATCATATATATATATATATAACTGTTGATATATAAACGTTAAATATATATATGATATAAATATAAATCATATACTATGATATTGTGATTATTGTTATAACAATTTTGTATATATATGTGTATCTAAGTGAAATAGAAGGTTGCAATTAAGATTTAAGTGTTACTAGAACAAATAGAGTAAAAGGGATCGATATATGACCTAATTAATATTCAATGGTTTGAAAATGGAAAACCTAGAATGTAGGGTAATCGAAAAAAAGTGGGAGGTGTGATTGTGACTTCTCTAGATCCCCAGCCATTTGAAGACACTATAGGAATATTTTGAAATTCAAGGCTCTAATTACATAGGTAAAGGTTATTGTCAATGGGAAGGAGGGCAACTTATCGCTACCGTAGCTTCTAAAATAGGTTCTCAATATTGGCTTTGCCTTCTTACCTCAGCTAAATCTCAATGGATGATAATAATAATAACGTGCCATGTCTGGATGATTTATTTAAGTTCATGATACTTGAAATGAAATGAAATATAACATTAGGGCCTTAATCCTTATTTGAGTGTCCGTTTTTGCATCACCTTACCCGGTAGTCAAATGGATTCTTAGCATGTCTTGTTAGGGTCCATTGTCAAGTACATCATTCAATTAGGTCATCATGAAAAAATTGGATCCTTGGGATGTAGATCTAGGTTTGATTTTACTCCTTCCATAAACTTTATTGATGTTGACTCATTTCACCCCTCTGACTTGAAGTGTACCATCATTCATGTAAGTTGTCATCATCATTACTTTGATTTTTTATCATAGTTTCATTGTGATCAGAGTCTCCATTAGGTCTTTAGGGTTCCCGAGTCATCCAAATCATCATTCCATGCATAAAGTCTAGTGAGAAAATTAAATAAAGAATTTAATTAATAAATTTGATTTCAAAGAAAAATGTAATTTTATATTCCTAATTTGTAATAAGTACATCAAGTTCCAAGTATTTATAAAATGCTCAAGTTCACTAGCAAAATGTTCAAAGGTTCCTAGAAGATATTGAATGTTTCTAAAAACCACCCAAAAAGTTAAAGTTCAATGATCTGATTCCAATCATAAAAGTAAAAAACGATGAAAGGTTGATTTTGAAAATGGGAAATGTGGGTCCATGTTCATTTAATGATTTTCTCCAAGTTTTAAGGCCCTAAAAGACCAAAATTAATTCATTTTTCACTCTCCAACATCGAAGCTCTCCAACTTTCCCAAGTCAAAAAAACAATTTTTTGTAAAAATCAGACACTGGCCCATCGTTCGATTTTCCTCAAGGCATTGCGCTTTTGGTGGTACCGTTGCGCTTTATAGCGTTGCACTTTTTATAGGAGTTCTTTGAAATTTTCTCGGTGAAGCGACTACGGACATAAAACTTGTTTTCCAAGGGTTATGAGGGATAGCTAAGGTTTCTTCTATATTCCAAGTAAGTGCATCTGAAGCCCTCCTTTCCAGCTCATTTTCATAATTTTAGTGGCAGAAAAACTACATTGCCATCCATGCTATGTTTTGGTAAACCTAGTTTTCAAGTTTGCAAGATTAATTTTCTTTAGCCTAGACAGTTACCTCCTAACACTCTAATTCATCCCTCACTTTAACCTCCACATCACTTAGCTCCTTCCCTCCCTCGAAGTCCTTATTCCTAAAACCTACCCCATACGCTACTAACTTTTAAGAGTAGCTAGGCCCAAATCACATGCTTAATTCCCTTGTATCCCACTGTCATTTCCTCCCCATCACTTACCTAAGGTTCCTAATTTCCTTACACCCTTCCTAAATTTTCCCACACCTATCCCAACCTATCTAACCCCGCCATCGACTCCCTTTTCCCCCCTTCTCCCCAAGTTCACAGAAAAGCGGGAACATTAAGAGGAGAAGAAGAAACAATATGGAAGAAAAGAAACACCATGGAAGAAGAGACAAATACCCACAAAAGGAAGATCTTAAGGCGGGGAGCCATGATTTTGACAACAGTATGCATCTTTAACGATCCAATCTTTGACATGCTGGGATTGTTTTGGATTTTGTGAAATGGTGAGAGTCTTGAGAGCCATCCTAATTTGACTAGAATATTCATCACAAACCTACAAAATTCAGTCACATTACCAGAGGTGAAATTCACCATTATGCATACATTATTGTAGCGGCAACCCAGGGATACCTAATGTAGGTGAAAAGTTGTTCAAAACTCGAGGATTTGGATGCCCAATTGTATGAACCCTGCCTCAAAGCACCTCTGATGACAACATTAAGAAAAATGACTTAGCACTACCATTGTAATGGGATTTTCTCCCATGATGAAAATTATCTGAAATATTTCACTTGTGAGGGCGGATTCTCGAGAGGTTGTATAGCTACCACATCATGTTACTCATGCATTACACTCGGGTGAAATTTCTCAACATTCCTATTATTTATGTGACATTATGAAGATGGCCTCTGGTATAGAACATGGAGTAAGAGCTCTAGATGAATAATATTTTCCTTAATTCACTAATCAAAATCCATTTTCATTCCATCATCTCAAATAGTTGAACATTTCATGGGAGACTTTCATTGAGAGTAGAGGTCTTTAAAATACCACCCATTAGGTCATAAACCAAATTTCTTCACACCATCGATGTGACTGCCAAAACAAAACTGGAGGCCATCTAGCGGGGTTCGGTCGAGAACACTAAAAGAAATGAAAAGAGTGGGAACATCGGAGAGGGACATGAGCGATTTTTTCTCCACCAGTGTGGAAGGGGCCTTACCTTCTGTCAGCCAAAACGAGGATATCATAAAGCGGCGGGAGATAGCTTTCGAAGAGAAGGAAAATCTTCGCACGACATTCAGAATGGTGGACTTGGAGGCCCAAGATGAACTGAGAAACCCTAAACCTAGTCCTTCAGAAAATGATGCCGAAAATCGAGAGAGTTGTAAGATAATTTAGCAATGGTTGAGATTGTGATCTCTTTCCTTGGCAGACAAACAGTTAGTGGAAAAGCAAGTACTCTTGGAAATGGACTTGTTGAAAGCTAGAAGCAAGATGTCAAAGACAAAGCATTTGTGGAAATAATGAGTCCGATGAGGATGAGACCATACCACTGGAGAAAAGACTAGAACAAGGGGCACAAAGATCATTGGGAATAGGAAAAACAACAAGAGTCACTTCTTGTAGAAAATACCTTTGAGGAGGGATTCTGATAAATTAATGAAAATGAGGAATTTTTCTTCATGAGGTAAACATACACTTTGTCCTTCACAATGCAGAAACAGGAAAATATGATGTTGAGGCATAACTGCTCACCTGTCTAGAAACAATATTTGCAATGTCAAGGTTAAACAAATTGCACGATAAGCTCAAGGAAACCTAATATGACCAAAGGGAGAAGGTAAACTTGACTTGCTTGCTCATGCCTCCTTGGTAGCATGACACATTATCGAGACTTAATTGAGAAACTTGAGGATTTTGGGAAGTACTTTGGCATTATTTTGGGCATTTTTTAATTCAGTATTATTTTTTTGCCTGATCGGCCACAAAAGCCTGATGGAACGTATTTAATATTTTTTATCTGAGCCTCTAAATGATGAAAACCAATGGGGTTGGATAGATAATGGAGTCTGCATGACATTTTGACTATACGTCCCTCCCAAAACTAAACTTTTAATGAGTTAGAAAACCAAACAACACTGAAAAGCACCTTTCCTCTTAGTATTTTGGCTAGCCACTTACGGCTAGTCTTGGGAGATTTCACTTTTGAGCTCATCTCTCATTTTAGTGCTTGAGGAATTTTCACAACTAAGCAGGATAATATTTCCAATGAGATATCTTGGGCGCAATTTGGACTCCAGTAAGGTAGTCGAAATTCAGCCACAAACTCACATTGCGCTTTTCCTAGAACCACTTGTACTCTTTTTGCACACAGTTTATTACTTTTTCTAAATCTTTACTATTTTGCTAGAAATTTCACTTTTCTCAGTTGATTGATGGATTCCATTGATTTTTATTGATTTAAATGTAAAATTAAATTTAATTATATCTTTTTATAGTTACTAGAAGTAGATACATCAGAGTAAAATTGTAATTTTAGGTTAAGTGAATCGGTTTCATCAAATATAGGGATAGGTTGTTGACCTCCTAGTCATTAGGATTCCACTTGAGGACTTTTGGGAGCACCTCCACAAGTCATGGATTCGACCAGCGAGGAAGTGAGAGGGAAAATTTGTTTTGATCAAATATCTTTCATTTCTTTGTCATTAAAGGTTGGATGTTGTGTAATTGGTCTTTGAACACTAGTGTATTCAATGATTTTGTAAAATCAATGAATAAAATTTAACGATTAAATGCTTATTCACCCCCCCTCTCATTATTTTTCCCAATGTTGAGTATGGAAGGGGGATCATGCAGGAAGCATTAAACTGAAGGTGATAAATTATGAGCGGGAAGTCAAGAGAATGTCTATAAAGCCACCTCCTATTAAATACGACAAATACGTGTCTGGAAGGTATGAACAAAAGCATATCTCAAAGTCTTGGTGTAGATGTATGGGGCAATCGTGGAAGAAGGTTATCAATACCTGACCAGTATTCCCTCACCGATGCGAAGAAAGGAAGAAGTATGAAATCAATGCCAAAAGCGATGAAATGTCTTTGTTAGGAAGCATGTCGAACCAGGAATTGCTAAAGTGATGCAGCTACATTCGACAAAAGAAATATGGGACAAAATCATTCGAGCTATGGAAAGGAGATACAAGGTAAAAATGCAAAACTCAGAGCTCTTAGAATTTGAACATGTAAAAATTTGAAGATGCATAGTGATGAAAGTATTGCCGGTTCTTTCTTGATCTAGATGATATTGTAAATCGGATGAGAAATTTGGGTAGAAACATAACTGATACTACTCTGGTGGAAAATTCTTAAGATCCTTTGACTTCAGGGTGACTCTAAAGTTTTGACTATTGAAGAAAGACACGAATCTGCAAACTCTTACCTTGTTAATTGCATGAGTATTAAACCCTTTTGAAATGAGACAAGGTTCTTCTCAAATCAAAGAGCTGCTGAAACATCTGCAAAGGAAAAGAAGAGTTGTCAGAATCCAGCTATATATGCGGAAAGAGAAGAAGCGAATTTTGTGAGAAAACTCCAGCTAGATATTTTTTGGAAGATTGATGACTTCCCTTCAAATGTTTTGAATGTGGAAAAGGATTTGGTCAATATGCTGCAAAATGTCCTTATAAAGAAACATCATACAAAGGAAAGAAGTAGCAAGAAGGAATAAAGTCGATCTAGCCTGAAAAGTGCTATATTAATGAAGGCAGTGATGGGTCTCTGATAGTGAGGAAGAATGTGAACAAAATATTAAACTACTCATGGAAAGAATCTAGAAAGAAAATGATACTTTTGTGGATGCTCTGAAAATGACAGATTTTCTTGAAAATAGTCAACCCAAAGTAAGCCTAGAAGAAAATTGCAATCAGCTAGAGACTCTTTGAAAATCTGACTTGAAACAAAGGCATTGAGGTGGAATGTGAAGTAGTAAGTCTAAGGAAAGATAGTAGTAAAACTCTCAATCTTAGATTTGCTAAAGGTTCAAAAACCTTAGATGAAATTATCAAGATACAACGGTCCTCTTATTATAAAACTAAGTCTTGGATATCTTGGGGAATCTTCCCGGACTTCGTACAAATTATACGGCAGCCAGTGGTGCACTACATTGACCACTTTCAGCTGAGAACAGAAGGATGCTCCAGACCAGCATGATCATCTCAATTCAAAGAACACTAACAAGGAGATCTTTCAAAGCTTCTGACCAACGGAGGTAAACTCAAATAGAGAAGATTTCACCAGTATGAAATTTCTACTTCAATGAACCAATGTTTCTCATATGCAATTTTGGTCATAAATTTGTTCAATGTGTTGCATATAAAACCCTTAATAGAAGCAAGAAAGAAAAGAATAAATATTGAGCCAAAGAGGAACACATAACAAATTTTCTCCTCTTGACGAAGTTGAATGCTTATTGCAGCTAACTTTGAGTCTTGAAGAATCTGAATGCAGGGCTTGAGAGTCCATCAAAAGAACATGTTCTCTGAAGCTCTAAAGTGTGGAAAAAGAAAATACAGTTGAAAAGACAGGATAGCGTTATTTGCAGGAAAGGTGAAGAAAATCAATGGTACGTGATAGTAGGTGCTCAGACACATAGAGAGTGACAAAAACGCCCTCATACATATAATGCTCTAGAAAAGGAAAGAAAGTTACATTTGGAGGCAAATATCTCTTTATTGATTAAAGGAAAAGAGATTAGGTATTTCTAAAAGAAAAGGTGAAGGCTAATGATGTCATATGTGGATGGATCAAGACATCTTTGTTGAAATTGTAAGTCAAATGTGTGATCAAAGAACAGTCTTTAGTTCAAAAGAATGTATTGGTTCGTGATGCGATAGGTAAAATCATTATAAAGGAAAAAAGAAATCCAAACAACACATATATTCCTAACAATCAATGTTATAGCAAGTCTTTAGAAAATTATTATAGGCGGGAGCATAGAACTACTCTCAAATCAACAAACGGCATACTTCATTGTGCGTAGTCTTTAATATTAATCTACAGTATCACTATGCAAATCTTATCGGTCGGTAAAGCAGAGACTGATGCGATTTAATGCCAAAGAAGGATCATCGAGTGAGCCTCTTGAACTCATTCATACGTATATGTGGACCTATGAGGAAAAATTCACACGTGGGAAGAATACTATATCTTATTCATGATGATTACTCCTAGAATGTGTTGGATCAGATAGCTAATACAAAGATGAAGCATTTGAAAAATTTCAGATTTTCAAAGCATTAGTTGAAAATGGTGAATCTAAAATCAAGTAATGTAGATACATTGGAAATACAAATCAAATAATTCTTTAGATTTTGTTGTTCTTATTAACAAAAAGACATTCTGCATAGGGCACTCCCAGCAAAATAGTGATATGAAAGAATGAAATAGAATAATTCAACAAATGGCTGAATCTAGCCTTAGTGGTCCAGACTCAGCATGTTACGGGAGACACATACAACGACTAACATTCTCCATGAGGCTCATGTTCGGGTAAATAGTGACAAAACTCCAAATGAACTCTGAATGGTAATTCTCCCTCTGTGAAGCATTTAGAGTTTTGGGAAGTAAATGCTTTATCAAAAATAATGATGAAAAGCTTGGCAAGGATTCAGACACAAATTTGGATGAAGGGATATTTCTTGGTTACTCATCTCAAACAAAGCATACAAATATTTCATAAAAGAGCACAGACTATTTATTTAGATATAATGATGTTGTTATTGATGAGTGCTACAGCTCCTAAAGAAGAAAAACAAACAAAAGATGATGGTGACCTATGTGCTCTTCTACATGAATAGAAATGAAAGTATAGACGAGTGGATCCAATAGAAGAACACAGAAGATGATATGCGAAGGATTCCATCAGGATATGTTCAAAGAATCATGCAGATCTCAAGTTTTGGAGACAAGGAATCGGTGTCTTGAACAAGGAGAACTCTAGTGGGATCTTCTAGTCATCCCCAGCACTTCTATGCAGAGGTGAACTTACACAATTTCAATCAAGCTAGCAAATATAGACTCATTTGGAAGCAAACATGAATGAAGAGCTTGTCCAATTGAAAAGAATGATACGTGGGAATTTAGGTTTCCCAGACCACATGATAAAAATATCATTGGAACTAAATGGATTTTCAAGAAGCAAGTTAAATGAGAATAGGATGTTGTAGAAACAAAACTAGATTGGTTTGCAAAGGAATGCCTCCAACGAAGATGGAGCTTTGGAAAACTTTGCTCTGTAGCTAGACTTGAAGCCATAAGAATGTTTCTTGCCTTTTGAGTTATGACAAATCAAAGTTTATCAAATGGATGTTAAATCTTGTTTTTCTTAATGATGATCTAGAAGAAGAGTATATATAGAACATAGGAAGGATCATTTAGGAAGTAGTGAAAATCTTGTTGTAGACTTAAAAAGGCTCTATATAGTCTCCAAACAAGCTCCGAGGGCTTGACCATCGTCTTGACAAATATCTTGGCAAACAAGGATTTTCAAAGTCTGTTAACAACGCTTATACACAAAAGTTGAAAATGATAAACTATTGATTGTGGTTGTATATGTCGATGATATGTTTTTAGAATGCTTGAAGAATCTTTGAGTCAAGTGCAATACATCGCTACGTGAGAATTTGAAATGTCCTTACTTGAGGGAACTAACATTCTTTCTTGGCTTTCAAGTGCATCAAGCTGAGATGGTATATTCCTACTCTGGCAAAATATCTTAGAAAGTCTACAATAAGTATGGCAAATACCAGCACAGCCATGCCTGTGTCATAGGATGTAATCTTAATTTTCATGATGATTCTCAGGTGAATCCAGCAGAATACGAATCAATGATAGGAAGTCTACTTTATCTCAGGACTGAACCGGACATTATGCATACGGTTGGGATTGTTGGGCGATTTAAACTAATCCAGAATGTATGTTTGTTAAGGAGTACAAATGTCTACAAGGAACTCAAGACTTTGGGTCTATGAACATCACGAATGCGATCTTACTCTTCATGCTTACCTGCCAAGTCACCGATTGAAGTGGAAGTGTTGATGATGGAAAACTGAGTAGGTGAATTCTATATGGGACCTTGGTTAGTATCTTGGTTCAGCGAGAAGCAAAATTTTATTGCCTTATCTACGGCGAAGCGAATATGTAGGTACAACGCATCTTGTTGCACTCAACTCCTTTGGATGATGCAAACATACAATATTTTCAAATCAAATGTACACCTCACATCCCCATTAAGTGTGACAATACAAGTGCCATTCGTCTTCAATAATCCTGTTAGCATGCATTCAAAATTGGCTTTATTCCTCAAGTATCACTTCTTACGTGAGCAAGTGCTTGAGCAAAAGGTGAGAAGTTGGAGTATGTTCCCCTCCAAAGAGCCAAGTTGAGGATATCTTTACCAAACCTACGCGAGAGTGTTCGAGTATCTAAGGCAGTAGAAGTCATTCCTCCCTTGATCAAAGAACAAATCTTCATAAATTTAGAATGGCATTGAATCTGGGATTTCCTCAGTACAGTCGCATATATCACAGCAGTTCATGCACGGAAAGCTAGCTATGTCGATTCTTGACATTTTTACATTTGGATTGACTCTCTTGACACGGCCTACGATCTTGTTTGGTATACTGGTGTTCAAGTTCTCTAATTTACATTTCTAATATCTTGATAAATATGCCTTGATGATTTGTTGGTAGAAATGTTGGGATGCACAAACTAAGGGGCATAGTCATGAGATGCTTGGATGCACGGGTCGGGGAGGGAGCATTAACTGCTACAGAGTATAATGCATTGTTGGCATTACGTGGTTCTGAAATATGTTCTCTTTCATGGGGACTTTCTGGTGTTGTTGGTCATAAGGGTCATATTTGTAATTTGATGAAAGGTCTTGTTGAGACCCATGATGTAAATTTGTAATGTCAGTCATGTAAGGACTTAAATAAATTTTTACAGCAAACCACTTGGTTGGGTAAATTTGAGTCAAATTTTGTAAAAAAATTTTACTTGGTTGGGTAGTTGAGTCTCATATGTAAATCACTTGGTTGGATATTTGATGTAAGTATGAGTCATTGGTGATAGGAAAGTCATAGAGTCATATGTTTGAAGATGCATGGAACTTCCGGGGGCTTGGTCACTTCGATGCTATATCAGTCTGCCAGGCCTTGAGTATGATGGTTTTGATCCACCTTTGCCCACTTGTTGCTCAAGGGAGAGTGACATGGTGTTTGAATGAAGAGAAATAATGGTGTCAAAAATGGGGGTGTAACTTGGTAACCAAACACCATCGTGGTTGCCATCAAGTCAAGGAAGAGATTGTTGGCAATATGATGCGAGTGTTATCCTTATTGTAACCCACGAATGAAGATGAAGACATACATTGTGAACGTGTTGTCATGACGGCGATTAAAACGGTGAAGTTGTACTTGATATAATATGTTGTTGATGAAACAAATCAGTGTATCTCGGTGTGTACGGAAAGCGTGAAAGAGGTCGGCACTGTGTGCAAATCTTGATGAAAAGGGTATGTCTGCAGGCATGCAGCGGATTTGCCTAGGGGAAGTCGCGTATGCACGGGAATCCAGCGTTCCAAGTCTAAAACATGGGCAGCGCTCTTAAAGTGCAAAACCGGGGGTGACCACCATGGTATTGACCCATTGTATTGGGTAATGATTCATCTAAATGACCACAGATCCGAGAACACATCGGAAGTAATGTGGTTTGGCTCATGGTATTGAAAAAGGTAACCCTATGAGAAGAATTCATTGTACAAGTCATGAGTGTGGGTGCAAGATGTCGAGCTTGAATATGAATACTTCTCTGCGGAGTATATCTGAATGAAGAGATTCTGATTGAATGAAAGATCAGATATAGTACTTAGATGAAGGAGTGATGAAGAAGGGGATCTAAGTCTGTATTTAACGTATTTGCAGATGTTTATGGAATGATTAGATTTGTGATGGGGGAAACAGAACATCTGGCGGAACATGTGCGAAAAGTGGTAAATCTGAAGTGATGTATACATTTACAATGAAAGGAATTACCTAGTAACATTTAAGTTTGAAGAATAATATGCTAGTTCGCGAAGAGGAAGCGTGTATATACGCGGCTTGAAGAAACGCGTATCATAACAAATGCTCTGCTCATTTTTAAAGTATACGCTAGTTTTTCACTTTAAGAGCGCTTTTGCCCATACGCGACTGGAACGTTGATTCCGCGTGCATGCAGCGACTTCCCTAGGCAAATCCGCGTATGCCTAAGACATACTCTTTTCATCAGATTTAACATCTTGAATTCTTTCTTCATTGCCTTCATGCCTGCTGGCAGATACATCCAGTTTATTTCTCGAACATATTCTGACTTCATCGAATCGCCGTCAAAGGACAACACGTGTCAATAGTCGCATATGTATACTACATTCGGTGGGTTGCCATCAAGGACAACACTCTACGCATCCTTAACGACATAAAGTTGCAACTATTGTGGTGGGATTCATGGTATGTGTTTTAGCGGTGTTTCTCTGTGTTTTCATATGTTTGAATGTATTATGCCTACCATATTAATTTCCATCTCTTAATGTGATTTATTTCTGGATTAGATAGAATTCATTATTTTGATGCTCTGTTTTGGAGAGATTATAAGTTATGTTTGTTTCCTTTATGATAAAAAAATTCACGAGTTGCATGCTCTTTTGAAACCTATGGAGTCTCTCACACTCTTAAAGTACCTTAAAGTGCTAAAGTATGTGCCTCCCATGCACATCACATCTCTACAGTCTAATTTCCAGTGCTACGACCTAATCCTTCCCAGACCCTAATTTATCCGGCCACAAATCCAAATCAATCAAACCCTGCGACTACCTGCCTAGCTAAAAATCTTCATTATCCAAATTAATTTGGTTGTGATCACATGGAGACATCCTCTCACGACCTAGTAGGGGCCTTTCTTAGTCCAAATAATACATGGATTTACCTTTGTTGTTGTCTTGTCAACCTTGGAATCGGTGGAGTGCTAACATCACAAAGCATTATCTTGGAGATAAAGTGATGATCCTTGGACATTTTATTTCATCTATTTATAGGTCTATGTGTGATAGGTCTTAGTCTTCTGGTTGATCTGAAAGTTGCAAGACCAGCTTGAAAAATATATAGCTACAGCTTCAGTGACTACTAGATCGAATCAGATCTCATCTGGTAGGTCGTTGTGAGATCAGTCTTATTCCGGAAGAAAATATCAACACATGGGAATTCCCGTCAAATATTTTCTCACATTGATAACATCGTCCCCATTATGGCCAAAAGTTTTATACCAGAGACCTTTGCTTTTGATTTAGAGGGTGATTGTCTATTCGATCAAAGTCTAAAACTCATTTTATAGCTGATATTTGAACCGTAAGAATATAAAGTAAATCATTATGCAAGGTAGTTTTGTGTTCTGCAACTTCAATATAATTTAAGTTTTTGAAGAATCTAAATCTAAATCAACTTTGATAGAAAGGACTGAATCAATTCGATGGCTTGAAAATCTAGCTAATAAACTTCAATACACATCAGAAAAAATCCATTATCTAATGCAATGAAATTGTTGTCAGTGCGACACAATCCCTGTGTTGTTTCTCCTCATCTACTTTCTTTATTCATGTTAGATCAACTCCTTCCATTAATACTCTATACTTCACTCAATACTAATTGTGTCAAATTTGCACCCTTGATTCTTCTTTTAACAAATCAATTCCTAACACCCACAGTATGAATGGAGACTCCTCTTTATAAATTCTCAAATCAATGCAAAGAGCATTTATTCAGAAAGTCATTGATTTCATTGGCCTATGGAAGAAATATATGTTGATGATACTGAGATAAGAGATGGTTCAATTTTTATGGAGATGCTGAAACCTTGGTTTAGATATTGCTTTACCAAATCTCTGTGCTCAACCAGTAATTGATGCATTCATAGCCCGATGGAAGTGAATATAAGAACCCTTTACGTTCTTTAAGTACTGAAAGCAGAAAAGTTAGTGAGTCAGTTCAAGATTTCTTGCTCGTTTCAATCAAGTGTACAATTCAATTCCTAATGAGATCTAGCCCTGCTATGTTTGACTCCTCTTGCATTATCAGATGCCTTTATTTAGACCTGCCTTGTCTGTACAGAAATATTGACACTAGGACATGCAAAGTCTGATTCATGTGAGCTCAACTTAGCTCAGGTAAAGTCAAAGATTAAGTGTGGAGAGAAAGATTAACCTATGAAAGAAGAAGCTTGTCCTCATCCTCTAAAATTCAAATTGGGAAATTTGATAGGGGCAGTAGAAATAATGGTTATTGGATGTTTTGTACAGAAAGATAGTTAGAAACATGACATCCCATCTTAAAGGACAATGTCATGACTCAGTTAGAATCAAACAGAAGACAGAATGTGATAACCAAACTGCAACTATGACATATTGGGACACCCTTATGAAACATTATGCTCGGAGTTGAGGAAGAAGAATAAGATGCGATTGTGAAAGAAATCACCTTTTCTGTGTGAATGCTTGACCCATATTTTTAATGAAGGAAATGGAAAAAGAATATATTGAGGAAAATGGAATTAATGCCCTAAGGATGAAGATTACATACCTTCAACTAGTCATGAGTTGAATTCAATCCTCACACAAGGAAAGGGCCCTCTAGCGGAGTTTACAGAGGTTTTTAGTATTACAAAATTAGCCCAAAATTAAATAAACACAGCTTGCTGTATTGGACTTACAATCTGGAGGTTTTGGGTGGAGCTTTTAAGATTTCTTACAACTAAAAAAACTGGGTGATGAAGGGTTATTACGGATGTTTTTCTTCGGTGCACTACTGGTGTGAGCACAATGTGTGTGATCTATGACAATCGCCCCAAAGGCAATCTAGGTGCATACTAAGTAAGTAAGGTCTAAAAGCTGCATCAGTTGTTGTTGATGATACAACAACATGGGAACGTTCTAATTGATATTGAAGTTTTTGTGGTACTTATATATGTAAAATTTGTATTATGAATTAAATCTCATAAAAAACTATTCCAAAAAAAAAATTATAAAAAACAATAAAAAATAAAAAATTACTTCATTTCCACAATCCAATAAATAAAATAATCTGAAATACTTAAGAGAAATTACAAATATTATGCTAGACATATACCAAATTTTTCTTTTTGTAAGCGTAGTGGAAAGCATCTGTAATAAAGAAAGGTACATGAGATTACATATCTAGGAACAAGTTACTATTCCAACTTGAAGAGACATACTATAGTTATAAAACACAATCTATTCAGCAAGATCTAAAAACACATTAATTAGACGAAGGCAAATGCCCATCAACAACAAATATGAATAAAATCTTGTCGATGCGAAGCCCACCGATTGAACGGGGCAAGAGTAAAATATAGTATAGACAAACACGGAGCAAGGCCTTATCCAAATAAGCTAGCATATTTGCATGCAGCAATACAAACACCTATAGAGAAGAAATTACCAAAAGTTGCCTACAAACAGAAAAATCAGATATTACCTCTCATAAAGTTTGCCACAAGTACTAAAATACCCACGAAATGTATATAGATCAACAAATGCCTCATTGAAATTATCGATATATCAACCATCGGAGAACAAATAACGGCCAACATTAGTCATAGCTAGTAAAAAAAGAAACTAGATAATTAACATCACATTATATCATACCAACAAAATGGAAAATCACTAGACGAGGTTATGAGTACAACACAACATAGCAACAACCACAGAGTAGAACTAGGAAAAAAAGTTACTTGAACATGAGTTTAGAAGAAGTTAATGATTAGAGATTACGGTAGTTTTCATATTTTCCATCGGAGGATCAATACAAATACCAAGATCAATAGGAAGGTTGTGTGATCTTAGAAGTGAATATAGAGATAAAGGAGAACCCTCAGCACAGGCCATTGAGATTCCGGATTATCAAGACATAATTATTTGACGCAACATACGATTCAATATCTTCTAATCTACATAACAAATTATAACTTTCAAATTGTTTATCTTTAAAAATCAAATGAAGCAAAGTGTAAATATTACAGTGTAAAACAAGGGAATACAAAAATGTAACCTTTACAATAAAAATCTACAGCAGATACGTATCCTCTTCAAAGTAGAAAAGGATAATTGGGCTTCTGAATCAAGTATTAAGGACATTCTCTCACTTTAGCCTCCAGAAAGGAAACATTTCTCTCTGAGACTTCAAGGAAATTCAAACCGAAGAAAATTGCCAACATAATCCAAAACAAAGATAGAATTATACTTTTAAAACTGAGTCGAGGTCATTCCACCCTCTCTGACTGCACGTGCTGAATGGGGAGGCATGGCTCAGAAGCCGAAGATAAACTAGGCAAAGGACAAAAACCCTTGACCAACAAAGCAATGGATGGACACACGAGCGGCCATGACTACCTAAGTGAAAAACTAGTAAATCATCGTCTAATACCACAATAGAGTGCAAAATTGATAGATAGCCCAAATTTAGGACAAACAGAGACATACACCTCAAAAGTCCCCAAATCCTAATCAAAATAGGAAGAAAACAATATCCAACTACCTTATGGGAACAAAAGTCAACACAAAGACAGTGGCGACACACCTATATGAAATTAGAAATAAAAATCAAGAGTGACTGGACATATGCAAAGAATTCTCGAGAAGCAGAGACACACCAGATTAATCAACTGAGAAATAAAGTTAGACTATACAAAAAGAACAAATGCAAATGCCTGAAAAGAACGATAGGTAAATGCATGATGAAATCCTAAATGCATACACCAAGGAATTGCACCAATTTAAACCCGAGTAACTAACACAAAATAACAACCCAATGCAATTCTACACCACATATGATCAAAAGTCACACACTCCAATTCATACTGGCCTCTACATTGCATCAAACACCCAACTCACTCAATTGATATACAATAGTTGAACACCTTGATAAGAACAAGTGCACTCCATAGAATCCTTGACAACCAACTACCACACCCCAGCCAATGGAAAAAACAACCTCACGTTTAACACCAGTTAAGTACTACTTCACCGGAACCTAAAGCCTGCATTTAAAACCACAAGACCAGTTGTACAACATCCAACTACCGTTGCCATTCATACACACCATAACTAATTTTGGCCATTTGTCGAGGAGCACACCTCACCGATACCCGCATTAACGTTAGTGTAGACAGATACCATCACAAATACAATTGATGAGATGCCGCGAGAACACTTTATTTTTGATGAAAATAAAAACGAAAACGATTACAAAGTAATTGATGAGCTGCAGTACAGAAGAACACTTATTTTAAAGACAACTTTGTTGGTGGATTTAGAACATACATGATAATTAAAAACGTTTTGAAATCATTAAAGGTAAAAAAATGGTAATCATAATCTTAACAATTCCGCTTACACATAAAATAATGTAAACGTAACCCAAACCCATAAAGACTTCAAAATGTCGGTCCCATAAAATAACAAAAACGTAGAAAAACAGCAAGATGATTTAGATCTAATTCCAAATGAAATAATAAATACATTAGAAAAATCATAGAGATGATGGAAATATATATATATATATATATATATCATTAAATTACAACATAAGACATATAAGACTAATTTTATGATGTATGGTGATGGATACACCTTTAAATTGCGGTTGTTATGCTGAATTTTCAGCACTCGGCACTTCATTCATGTTTGAAAGGCCGGAAGAGGGTTTTGAAATTTTAATACCATTCTACTAACATACTAGGAAACCTCCTCGCGGGAGGCGATTTTTTCTTCTAAAAGTCGTGGATATATAAACGTAACGCCATCTTAGTCAAGGTCAGAAATCAGGTTTTCAGAGTCGGGTCAAGAAATCAAATTCAACATCGATTGCAGCAAACGTAACGGCGCAGGTCGAGAAATTAAATTATCTGGAAATTGAAGACGGTGGAATAGTGAGCATTAGAAACTGTAAAAGACATACAATCCATACCTCACGTCTGGCTATATAAGGAGGCAATGTCTTCTCACTTCAGAGCAATGCACTTCTCTTTGTCTCACCTATAACAAAAGTAGTGATAGATATTAGTCTCAATATGGCAACTTGTCTCCGGAGTATTTTAATTCTGGCTTATGCTGCGCTTTATGTAGTTTCTCTCTGCCGAGGAGATGTTGGGGATATTGTTAACCAAGATTTTTTCAATGGAATTTTATCTGGTGCTGATGGTAGCTACGCAGGACAGAACTTCTAGCATGAAAGCTTCATCAATGCAGCCATTACATTTTCTGGCTTTAGCACGACTGGGACCTCTATTAACAAAGAGAACTCGCTGCTTTCTTCGCCAACGTTGCTCACGAGAGACTGGCAGTACGTCTCACACTTCTTAATTGTCTTTTCTATAAATATATTCTGTAGTATGATCTCTGAATTCATAGATATTCGTATTGGTTGATTATCTGCGTTAACAAATATAGTGACTGATTCACAGGTTTATGCTACATCGAGGAAATAGACCAAAAGCGACAGCTTCTGTGATTCCACCAGCACGCAATATCCCTGCGTAACAGGAAAGCAATATTATGGGCGTGGCCCGTTACGAAAAGCTCTCATGGTATTTGTTTTTATATCATTGTCTAACAATTACAGGGGTCAACTGGAAACTAATTACAAATCTTTTGAATCTCATGGTATTTAGCGAATTTGAATCTGTACTGATTGTTGGAGTGACTGACCATTTGCCGTTTTGTCATGAGTGTATTTTTGCAGGAATTATAATTATGAATGCGGCCAAAATTACCTGGGATTCGGTGGCCTGAATAACCTGACATCGTAGCTCAGGATGATTCAATCTCATGGAAGACTGCTGTCTGGTTTTGGATGTTGGATAAGCACTTGCCTTCGATGACACATCCGGGCAGGATTCGGGGCTGACTATGAGGCCGTCAATTCAGGAGAATGCCGTGCAGGCTGGCAGTGCTGACTCAGTTACTGACCGCGTAGGTGTACAGCCAATTACCACAGCCAGGCCAATGATCAGGAAGCAACCTTAGCTTATGTCAGGTCATAGTAAAAACCTTGCCGCTTTTTTAAATAAAAACAAATTTATCATATTGTTTTTTATAACTATGAAGGTCGGCACCCTCATAACCGAACAGACTTCAGAAGCAATTTTTCTCTATGTATTTATAGTACAGAGGTTGTACTCTCACAAATAAAAATCTTTCTAGCATCGAGTCAAATCAAACAAATTTGAGGAAGCTATTTTTTTCTCTGTCTTGGATAAGACTAGCATCAAATGAAAATTCAGTAACCATTTTTTCCATTGTCCCCGTGGAGAGAAGTATAAAGCTAATCTTGTTTTCACATATTTAAGAATACCAGAAGCTTATTCTGCGTTATTTCAGATATGTTGCCACCTAATATTCGTGGTTTTGTCAAATTGGTGTAGAAAAATGCTCATATTTGGACTGCATTATTACCTTTAAATGAAATATTTCGATTAAAATTGTTCGCTACTAACATCGATTCATCAATATGACTATACCTGTTTGTTTTTCCCACTATATAATATTATTTATTTTATTTTAAATAAATATAAAAACTCTTCTTCTTTTCTTTATCAAATCTATAAAGTATTTCAAAATTCATTTTATTCAGATCCAATTGCTTTACTTTATTTTAATAGTATACATTTAATTAGGCATTTTATTCAGATCTAATTGCTATTTATTTTAGAAGTAAGCATATACACATTTTAATTAGAGAGCTCCATATATAGAAAGCTGCTTCACTTTATCCAGGAGACAATTATATATATATATATATATATTTTATTATTATCGTGGAAATTTGAGAGGGATGTTCAACTAGATCTTTGGTGGACTGAGCCAAAGTTGTTGGGATATAGTATGAATATTTAAATAAATTTATGATATGTGTGTATTCTAAATGTTTTAGGTTTTGAGATTAAAAAAGTTTTTAAATTTAGATAATTTAAAAAAAAAAAATTAAAATTATTTATATATTTAAATTTAATTTAAATAATATAAATATATAGAAACATCCAAGCAAAGATATCAATTTCTTATATATGATTGAAATATTTAATTTTTTATATAATATTTATATCATATATCTAACCGATGTAATATATAAAAATTGATTTTAAAAAAAATAATAAAAAGTAACATTGAAAGTAATATTTTAATATGAGAATGTTTTGAGAAAATGGAAAAAAGAATTTTTCAACTATTTTGTATTAAATGAAATATTAATATTTTATTTTTTATAAACAATATCATCTTTATAGTATTTTTTATCGTTTGCACATAATTTAAAATAAAATTTTATTTATTTATTTTTATGTTAGTGAGTGAATAAAACATGTAGACATTTGAAGTGCAATCTTGTATTTAAATAATCTATTCCCATTATAAAACTCTAAAATGCGAATAGGCTCATATTGTTTTGGTGAATTTTGTTTTTTTTGTGATAGTAAATTTGGTACTTAGTTTACCTATAATTAAGATATTTTTTTATTTTTTGTTAGGTAGCTTTTTTATTAATTCGTGAAATGATATAATGAATATTTGCTGAATTCTATAGTTTTCCTTGGGTTCACTCTTCAGATTTGTTAGTTAGGAGAGCCATACAAAAATTAAAAGGGTACCATTTTTTACATGACTTTCACACATAAAAATCCAAATTAACCTGAAAACATGTAGACCAAGAGAACAACCCGGCCAGTTAGTACTCGTGAGTGAGAGAGAGAGAGAGGTAAGATCGGTAAATCACGGTGCATGAGCCCCGGGGCCGGAGAGAGGACCGGGTCTGGGGATGGGGGAATTCCATGAGCGAGTGTGCCTCCATCTCCTTCAAATGTTCGGTGAACCATCATTATTACGTGCAAGGACGTCCAAGCAGTCCAAAATGTCCCACTAATTATGTTGAAGGTCATTTAGCGATGTATTTTTCTCATTCATTATCCATGTCTCTGTTTCACATTTCACCTAAGATGAACAATATACCTCTCGGCCTAGCAGCCAGGACTCCTATTGTTGGTGGGTATCACACGATAATGAATGGGCCTTGTCTTGGACCACCTAATTAGTCCCCGATTGACACCGCCTTTATGACTGGCCACTACTCCTTCCCAATAACCCTTTCCCCTACTACTTTGTGCCTTTTCCCATGATTATGCTAAGGCCATGCTCCTAAAACAGGGCTCTTCCATGTTATAGCAACATTATCTGACACCAAAACAGGAAGGGCTGCGATGCACATCTAGTGCAACCACACTAGCCCACCTCCTTGCTAAACAACAAAAGTGAAAAGAAAAACAAATCGTCCAACTTTTTAACTCTTGGTTTACCCTCAAGCACCAAGATTGACCCTTAGTAAAGGGTGGGGTGACTTATCACCAACTCGGGGAAAATACTCCCAATCCCCAATAGACAATATAAACCTAATTCCTCCCTCCCTATGCATCGACTAAATCTTCTGAAAATCACTCTCAGAAAGGAGAATGAGTAGAGCACACCAAACACATACTAGACACACAGCCTAAGTAAAATCAAACCAAATAGGAGAGCAGGCACCCCATGTCACCATCGAAGGTTCGGTGGGTTAGCTAAAGGCTAGCTCCTCTAGTTGGACACTCATACCAAAAATATATCTCTTATTATGAATGACACCACATTCTTTTATGAACCTTATCCTTGGGATTCCACACTACTCTAACATTCTTTCCCGAGCATACACATTCCATGGTAGATCCCACCATCCACTAGCGGCACCAAAAACTAAGTTACCTAAACAAACAAAAGCATGCATTTGGCGACTGTACTTTCAACGTTGATATTACCACCATCTCTACTCAATCTGTTATAAACAACTGACCAACGTAAAGAAAGCAATTTGAGAACCTCGAGTTTATACCAATCTCTTCAACTTGACATACATCATCTCGATGCCACTTTATCATGGATACTTGCACTATTTTGGCCACGTGACCTTCACCTTGGATCGCGTCTCCTTGGAAGTGAGGCATACGTACACGTATTCTGTGTACTCCCATAGTTATATTTTCTTGTCATCTAAATAGGTCTTCTTGTTATTAATTATAATTATTATTAAAAATTATAAATATTGTTAGAAATTAATTAAACGATAATATATAAAATATTGTGGAAACACAAATAAAGAAACAAATAAAACAAGAGAGACAAAATATATGTAGTTCACCCATTTGGGCTACATCCATGGAGAAACAACCATTCCTTCTTTTAATATTATCCAACAAAAATGAAGAGATAAAACACACAATGGATTCGTTGTAATTTTCCTCTTGACTCTCCCGGAAAACCTCTTTCTCTCACTCGGAATAATAATACACGATTCTGTCCGATTCCCTCATATAAATTGAGGGGTTGCCTTAAAGGAAATAAACCACAAGTGCCTGCTTCTATCGTCAGATCGATACATAGTGAAAGACCCGAGATTGACCATGAAATTACAAAATTTCATCTATTTTTTTTTTTTTTTTTCACCCAAGGGGGAAACCCCCACCGCGGGGACTCATTAAATGTAGTCATCATAGCCCTAGACCCCCTGTTGGATTTATCATACACGTAGTGGCTCCACTCGGTTTAAAGACAGGGTCCACGCAACTAAGGCCATCTAAATCAGAAGATAATTAGGATCCACACACAAAGAATTATTGTGTATATGAATAGTCTACATAATTTAAGGTTTAAAAATAGTTATTTTAAAATTAATGGCTATAAATTTAGATTCTCATGCTTACTTCTAAAAGATTCATAAATTATGAAAGGGAAAATGGGAATCATTATTGTTTATGAATGATTATATAGCTTAATTTAAAAACTGTATTTAAAAACTAATATCTATAAATTTATGTTCTCCTTTCACTTATAAATAAATCAAGTATTAATTTAGATCTACATCTTAATAAGTCTTTAGTAAGTCAAATCTCTTTTCACTCTAAAGGGATTTTACTAGGAAGATTTTTATCCCTTTGGGCTCTTGATAGATTCAAAGTTAAGATATATATATCAAGGTTTGGTATTAATTATAATTATAATAATTTTTATATTTTAAATTTTAATTTATTTTTATTTTATTTTAAATAATTTGATAAAGTCGAAATTATTTTAATTAATATTATAATTTTTTTTATTTTTATTTTATTTCTATGTATTTGACCCGAGTTAAAATATTTTACATCTGATGCATTCCATCTTGAGTTGGAGAGTGCCTCGGCATGATGAAAGGGGAATCAACAAATTGTAAAAAAATTCAATATAGGGAAATAAAATTACTTTACAAATGCAATATACACATAATTTTCTTAGTTTCCTCTCCATAAACAAAGGACATATCACATATTAATTCTTGTAAGTATCATGAACAATATATGGGCTCTTACTATGATATAAACCTTATAGAGAGAATATTTCTCACTCTTCATTGATATAGACATTATTTCTAACAAATGTGTGCTGCTTTGTAAGTTTATGTTGAAACACAGAAAGTATATGTGCATAGAGTTTCTTTAGAATACATAGGCCTTACCCAGAGACCTTAAGTCACGTTGATTGGGTATGTACAAATCAATAGTTCATGAGTCTACACTCTATCCATCATTATAATCCCTTCCATACATTTCTGGGGTACATATGACCACTTTTCATCACTGTGGGCATTACCTATCGTTGGCTGTTCCTTATTTTTAGAACGTCTGGCTTATTAGTAGAGGTTTCCATCTATGACATATAGTGTTGAATATCCATTCATTTAGATAATGCTGTGGACTCGATAATTTTATTTTACCTTATGTATAGTCCTTCCTAGGTGAGTACACCGCTCCCCACTTCACAAACAATCAACCACAATTTTTCTCTATCCTTCCTTGTTATTTAACTTTTAGTCCTATTTTGGAGTTTAACTTGTTATTATTATTTGTTTGTAACAATTATTAGTTATTTATTACTTATTTCTAACTCCTTTTACTTTCAATTCAACACATTTTAGAATATATTTTTAATTTTGGTTCTGAAATAATTTTGACACTTGCTGCCAACTAGGGAAGGTGATTTTGAGTTATTCTAGGTGCATACACATAGAAAACCAAGCTTGAATTGCTGGTGGTTCTTCCACTCCTAAAGTCTACACGTATTTATGTTAACAACTAATAAATCATAATGTTTTATCAATATTTCAGTTTGCATCCTTGATCCATTATTCGATTTTCAGCCTAGTTTTAATTCCTCTTCTTTCTTGTTTGTAAGTAGCTAGTCTAGTATTATTTCACACTTGGATCAGCAGAGATTGCTCAAAATCCATCATGGTATCACAATGTAAGTGAGTTTGTGAAAATTGATGACATCTTATTGCATATTTTACAAAGCCTTTAGTATAACTATGATAAACCAAGTCTGTAGTGATCATTTCAGCAATTATACTTTATTTGACCAAAGTACCTTTATTCTTCATAGTAAAGAGTCTACAAGGTTACGATGGGTAACAAAATTGAACTTGCATCAACAGTGAAAAAATACCTGTAATAGATGGATGAATCCTATGGTATATTTTTTATCTCTATGATACTCTCTTTCATGTTGAGTCATACTTCAACACGTAAGGATGTTTGGACAAAACTATAGGATCATTTTAGAAAGAAAGATGAGTTGAGGTAACATGTACAAGTGTATTGACTTCTCTAGATACCAACATATCAATGGCTACCTGGGAATTATTCTCAAGATTCAAGGCTCTAAGTATATAGGTAAGAGGTTAATACGAATAGGAAGGAGAACAACTTATCCCTTTTCGTACCTTCTAAACCCAGGTTCTCGATATTTACAGAAGCACCCTTCTCCCATCTTGCTAAATCTCGATGGATGATAAATAATAATAATGTGCCATCTTCATATGATTTCTTTAAGTTCTTGATACTTAAGAAAAATAAAACCATAAACATTAGGACACTTAATTGTTACGTGGTATAGTTTTGAAATCTACCACCCGAGTGATCAATAGATTCTTAACATATATGTATTCAGGGTCCATTGTCAAATTTTTGACAATTTCATTAGGTCATCATGAAAAAATTTGATGCTATTTGGATGTAGATCTAGGTTTGATTTTACTCTAGCTTCCATATTTTACTAGTTCTTGAAGCTCATTTCACCTCTCAGTGAAGTGTACCATCGTTGTAAGTTCTCTACATCATTGAAACTGATTTTTATCATGGTTTTCTTTTAGTCGAGTCTGTTAGGTCTTTAGGGTTCAAGGTCTGTAGAATCAAAATTCCATATAAAGTACATCAGTGAAGATGACGATGAGAGATTTTATTAATAAATTTGATTTGCAAAGAAAATGTAATTTATGTTGTTCCTAATTTGTAATAAGTACATCCATGATTCCAAGTAGGCTGCAAATGCTCAAGTTCCACCAGCAAAATGTCAGAGGTTCTAGAAGATGTCACAGTGTTCTAAAGCCACCAAAGTTAAAAGTTCAAGATCAAGTTCAAGATTAAAAGTAAAAAGCAATGAAAGGACTGATTTTCAAAAATGGAAATGTGATTATGTTCATTTAATGATTTCTCTCCAAGTTTAAAAGGCCCTAAAAGACCAAAATTAATTCATTTTCACTCTCTCTGACATCAAGCTCTCAATTTTCCCAAGTAGAAAAGAGCAATTTTCTTAAAAATCAAGTTTTTGGCCCATCGTTGCAATTTTCCTCAAGGCATTGCACTTTTCGGTGAGCACAGCATTACTTTTTCAAAGCGTTTACTTTCCTCTTGAGAGTTCTTTCTTGCTTTTCTGATGAAACGACTGCATACATAAAACAAGTACACAAAGGTTTGAGGGACGAAATAAAGGTTTCTTCATCTATATTCAAGTAGTGCATCTTTTAATTTTCCTTCAGTATTTCACCAATTTTAGTGTGAAAAAGCTCCATTTCCATCATGCTATGTTTTAGTGATTAGCCTAGTTTTCAAGTTTGCAAGATTAATTTGCTTTCCCTAAGACGCTTTTACCTCCCTGTTTTCTAATTCATCCCAACCCTCACATCACTTCATTCCCACTCTTAAGTCATACTCCCTAAAACTCCCTTTTATTTACCTTTTCTAAAATGACTGAGCCTACATCACTGTAATAAAATTCATCCCCCCAACGCCCTTGTATTTTTAACTCCCCATCACTTACCTAAGGTTCAGTGCCTTACACACTTCCCTAAATTTTCCCCATCACAACTATCTACTTGCTTCATCCAACTTCCCTTTTCCTTCCCCTTCTCCCCAGGAGTTTCTAAAGCGAACATTAAGGAGGAAGAGAGAGAGAAACAAAATGGAGGAAGAAAGAAACACCATGGAAAAAGAGAAAATTACCTACAACGAAGGAGGGAGAATATTAAGGCATGAGCCATGATGCAGAATTATTCATCACCCCTAGCGATCAAATTTTCCCGGCATGTAGGTTGTTTTTGATTATGTGAAATAGTCCACAAGAGTGGAGTCATCTAATTTGGTAGAATATTCATCCTGAGCCTACAAAGACTAGTCACCATTGTAGGGGTGACATTCACCATTTGCAAGTACATTGTGCGGCAACACTTGGTCTACAATGTAGGTGAAAATTTGTTTAAGCTTCAGGATTTGGATGCGGTTAATACATGAACCTACATAAGCACCCCTCTGATGACAACATTAAAGAAAATATTCCCTTTTGGTAAACTACTTAATAGGTATTTCTCCATGATGAAAATCATCATGAAATATTTCACTTGTGAGGCATATTCTCAAGGTTGTATAGCTATCATATCATGTTACTCATGCATTACACTAAGGTGGAATTTATCAACATCCCCTTATTATTTGTGCGGGAGCATTGACAAGATGGCCTACAAGGTATAGAACATGGAGTATGAGCTTCGAATGAATAATCTTTCCATCATTCACTAAGTAAATCATTTTCCTTCATCACCTCAAATAGTAGACATTGCATGGAGGAACTTACAAGCTGAGGTAGGAATCTTCTTCTCCACCCAATTGGCCTGTGAACCTATTCCACCTGCTCCAATATGACAGACCTCCAAAAACAAACTGACCATCTAGCAGACTCTGATCGAGAACACTCAAAAGGAGGAAAGAGTCAAGAAACCTACTCCAGGAGAGGACATGAGCAGAATGTTTCCACCACAAATTGTGGAAGGGGCCTTGCAGCTACACATCAACAAAATAGGGATATGATAAGCGACGAGAAAGTTTTCCAAAAAGAAGGAAGATCTTTACCCACGACATTAAGATGTTGGACATGGAAGCCCAAGATGAACAAGAAGCCCTAAACTTTGGTCATCAAAGAAAAGATACCAAAATCGGAAGGAAAATTTATAGATAATATGAAATGATTTGAGATTATTTATCTCTTTTCTTGACAGAAAACAAAAAAGAATTGATGGAAGAAACTGAAATTACTCTTGGAAATGGACTTGTTAGAAAGCTAAAACCGATGTCGAAGGCAAACCTTTGATTGAAACAATGAGTCTAGATAGGATGAGGCATATACCACTAAGAAAGACGAGAACAAGGGCTAAAGAAGGCATTGGAATAAAAAACTAAACGAGGAGGCAATTCTTTGTATAAGAACTCACGAGGAAAGTTACGTGGAAATTAATGAAAATAGAGAAGTTTTTCTTGATAGAGTAAACATAAACTTGGAGAAGCTTTCATCTGGGAAGGCTATGAGGAAAATAAGATGTTAGGGCTTGCCTTGCGTACTTGCCATACCGAAACAAGATTTGCGATGTCAGATTAAACGATTGCACGATAAGCTAGAAACAATGTCTGACCAAAGAAAGGAAAATTAGCATGACTTGCTTGTTGATGCCTCCTTGTGTATGACACACTTTATCGGGACTTAATTGAGAAATTTTGAGATTTTTTTGGGCAATGGTTTTATTTTGGTCAGGGTATCAATTTTTTATAGTCGATGCAAAAGCGTAAGTGGGCCGTTGTGTTTTTTATGGGAACATAAATGATGAATACTGTTGGGTTTGGATAGATAATGGAATCTTGCATGACGGCTGACTACCTTCCTTCCAAATCTAAGCTTTTGATAGGTTACAGAAAAGTAAAAAACCACCTAAAAAACACTACTATTTTCGACCCTCACTGCCCTTTTGACCAGTCTTAGTGTTCAGCTTTGAGCCAACTCTGTCATTTGTGTTGGGAGGACTTTTCACCTTCATGGGGATAAGATTTCCAATGAGCTATCTTGGGCCCAATTTGGACTCCATTAAGGTAGTCAAAGTCAATCGGAAGCTCATCTTGCGCTCTTCACACAGAACACTACTCTTTTTGCACACATCTTTGCGCTTTTTCTAGTATACTATTTTCTTTATTAATTTCACTTGTTCTCGGTTGATTGATGGATTCCATGGAGTTTTATTTGATTTAAAATGTAAAAATCAAATGTAATTACATGTCTTTTATAGTTACTAGAAGTAGATACGTCGAGTAAAATTGTAATTTTGGGTTAAGTGAATCAGTTTCATCAAATATAGGGTTGGATTTTGTTGACTCTAGTCATACGGCATTCCACTTGAGGACTTCGGGGAACACCTCACAAAGTCATGGATTCGACCCCTCGGATTGGAGAAGTTTTTGGTCTATATCTTTCATTTCCTTTGCTCATTAGAAACGTTGGATGATTTGTAATTGATCTTTGAACACTAGTGTATTCAATGATTTTAGCGGGAACTAATAGACAAATTTACAACTATTGTGGTGGGATTCATGTGGTATGTATTTTACCGAGTGTTTCCTCTCATGTTTTCATATGTTTGAATGTATTATTATATGTTTTATATTATGTCCATCTCTTAATGTGATTGTTTATATATTTAGATGAAAAATTCATTATTTTGTACTTCTATTTTGGAAAGTATCTGATTATGGTTCATTTCCTACGAGATAAAAAAAAAAAATTAACAGACTGCCTCTTTTGAAACCTAGCCGGTCTCTCCACTCACCAAAGATAACTTCAAAATTCTGCTAAATTTTGTGCCTACCTTTTATATCAACTCTACAAGTCTAATTTTCGGTGCCCTCACCTAGTCTTTCCTAGAACTAATTTTCCATCAAACCACCAAATCCAAATCAATCGGAAAACCCTAAAGCTTTTATACCCACAGCTTCTAAAATTTTCATTATCCAATAAATTTAGTTGTGATCACATGGAAACATCCCTCTCTAGCCTAGTAGGGCTAGCTGGAATCAAAGTAGTTGTGGTTACCTTTGCTAGTGTCCTTGTCAACCTTCGGAGATACGGTTGAGTGCTAGCATCTTGTGACCACATCTTTAGGGAAGAAAGTGAGATCCTCCCTTTGGTTGTACCATAATTTCATCTAATTATGGGCACATGGGTGATAGGTCTTTGTCTTCTGAAAGGCTGATCTAAAAGTACAAGAGAGACGAGTTAAAAATAAGACATTCTAGCTTCGAGGTGATACACTAAAGATCAAATCCGAGATCCTCATCTAGTGATCTAGTTGAAGATCGAAGAATCTTGTTGAAGAGAAAGAAAATATCTCAACACAGAGAATTGATCAAATCCTTCTCCATTGAGTAAGATATCCCAGATTAATAGCAAAGTTTTATCTCTCGAAGACATACCTTTTGATTTGAAGTTTGAGTTATTGCACGATTAAAGTCTAACTTCATTTCTAATATAGTATTTGAACCATTAAGACTATCTGAAGTAAAATAATTGTCTTTGAGGTAGTTTTTGATTCCTTAAAACTTGAATATAATTTAAGTTTTGAAGAATCCCTAAATCTAAATCGATCTTGATAAAGTTGGAATCATTTCGATAGGCTTGAAAAGTTCGCTAATAAACAATACACCTCGAAAAGCCATCATCCAATACCGACAAGAGTCATTACATCCATTCTTACACAATCCCGGTCGGTTATTTGCCTCTCATCTACACTTTCTACTTCATTACATGTTCAGTCAACTTCTTCCATTGTTACTCTACACTTTATATGGATTCATGGCTAAATTTGCACATAGTTCCTACACTCCAACAATGCCTTACCACAAGGCTATGGCAGAGGACTCCTCTTTAGTCAATGCAAAAAAACATTTAGTCAAAGTCTGATTTCTGTTGACATGGAAAAGAAATAGATGTGGCAGTGCCAAGCCAAAATCATAGTTCAAAGTTTTTATGGAAATGTGAAAAGTTGGTTTAGATCTTTAACGCAAATTTTATAGCCACTCTAGACGACCAATTAATGCATTCATAGCCCAATGGGGAGTGAATAAGAACCCAGCTATGAGATTCTTTTGCGAGGTATGACAACACGAAAAGGAATCCAAATGAATCGGTTAGGATTCCCTTTACTCATTAGTCAGAAGATGCTGAATTCAATTCAAATGAGTCAAACCTCCACGGTTTGGCTCTCTTGCATTATCCGGATGCCTTTGATCTAGGCAACACAAAAATGCGAGAAGAAATCCACGTGCTTAGAGGACTCTGAGAATACGATCGGTGTGGAAACAGCTTGTAATTAAAAGTCAAAAGATGAAGGGTGAGAGAAAGGTAACCATCGAAGAAGAAGCATCCTCATCCTGAAAATTAAGAATTAGGAAATTATTAAAGGGACAGTAGAAATAATGGTTGATAGGATGTTTATTATAGAAAGATAGTTAGAAGCACATGTGTGACATCCCATCTTCAAGAGCCAAATAGTAGCGACCCTCGGTTTGAACAAACAAAGAGAACAAAGAGGCTGAAACCTTGACTATGACCATCATATTAGGACACCCATATGAGAGAAAAATTCCTTTAAAGGTGGAAAAAAGAATAAGAATCCAGATTGCTTGAGAAGAAAATGTATTTTACAATAGATGGCCAACCCATATTTTTGACAGAAGAAAATGAAGAATATGTTGAAGGCAGTGTATAAGGATGAAGATTACATACTAGCCAATGATCATGAAGTACGGAGGTTGCTCTGCTACAAGGGAAAATACTACTCTCTGGAGGTTATAAAGGAGGTTTTAGTATTATAAAATTGACCAAAATTGTCAAACACATTTGCTACAACGTGGTTCTGATTACGGAGTTTGGCGGAGATTTTAACGGAATTTCAACACAACTAAAAAACTAGGCAGTAGAGAGTTATTACGAATGTTTTTTTCATCGGTACACTACTAAGGTCTCAGGAACATATGTGTGTCATACAGGCAGTCCCTGACTGAGAGTGGTCTAAGGGTGCATGCACCGAGCCCAGTAAAGGTCTAAAGCGCATCGAGTGCTGATGGTGAAATCTGATGCACGAGGTCGTTCAGGTAATTATTGGGATTTTTGGTGCCCTTATATGTGAAATTTGGCCATTATGAATTGATCTACATGTAAAAATATTTCAAATTTTTATTTATAAAAATAAATAAAAAATAAAAATTACTTCATTTTCTGAAATCTAAACTAGATATAATAAATACAAATACGGTGAAACAATTACAAATATTATCACTGATAGATGCCATATTTTCTTTTTATGAAAAATGATAAAATTTGACTTATCTATTAATAAATAAAATTATATCAAGATTACATATTTTAGCAGAGTTACCTGATCCAGCCAGAAGACCTCTTGGTTGTAAGAGCATGTCTGATACAAAGCAGGATCTAGAAACAGCAGTTAATGGGCAAAGAATATACAACATAAAGAGTAACCCAGAGACCAAAATCTTGTTGAATCTTTGAAGCCCACCAATGAGCAAGGCAAGAGTAAATATGGTATAGACAAGCACGGAGCATGTGTGCAAATACCATCAATAAACCATCATATTTGCATGCGATAGTAAATACCTATAGATGAAAGTACCAAAAGTTTCACCAAACAAGAAAATCAAATCTGATACCTCTCATGAGACATCACGAAACCCAAAATACCAGAAATCATAGATCAACTTGACCCTCCCATTGAAATTATCAATCATATCGACATCCGAACAAATAACGACCAACATTATTCCATTGATAGTGAAAAAAGAACTAGAGAACAGAACATCACATTATACCATACGAAAAAAATGGAAGGCCATGAGCAGTTGCATTCAATAGCTGTAGACAACAACTACGTAATCAAATGAGGAAAAGATGTCCATGAACGCAGGTTTGAGAAGCTGACCATTGATTAGAGGATGTTATGTGAGATTTTCATATTTTCCATATGGAAGGATCAATATAATCACCAGGAATCCAATAGGAGGGTTTGTGATATCTCCGGAGGTTGAACATAGACAAAGCCACGGGCTTTAGAAGTAGTTGAGGATTCCATATTATCAAGACATAATTGTTGATGTAACATACACTTAATATCTTCTAATCTACGAGCAAATTATAATTTTCAAATTGTTTATCTTTAAAAATCAAATGAAGCAAAGTGTCCATCTTTTGGTGTAAAACAAGGGAGATAAAAATGTAACCTTTTTTTTGAAATCAACATAGTCATAAAATCTCTTCAAAGTGAGCAGACAATTGAAGCTACGAATCCAAATGATAAGGACACTCTCCACTCACTTTAGCCTCCAAGAAAACATTTATCCTATAGACTTGAGAGGTAAAATCGAAGAAAATCTTAAAAGCAAAAGGGCAGAGTGCACCAAAACTAGTGCGGAGTCATACCACCCTGCGACTGCATTCTTGAATGGGGAGGCATGGCTCTAGAAAACTGGAGGAGAACAAAGCAGAAAAGACAAAACCCTTGACCAACAAGCAATAGGATGGGCACACATGCATTACCTTGTTCACTGGTCTGAAATTAGTAAACAAACAAATATAATGCAATAGAGTGCAAACTCAAGTAGATAGCCCAAATTTAGGACAAGTAAGGAACATACACCTCAAAGTCCCCAAATCCTAATCAAAATAAGGAAGAAAGAAACAATATCCAACAACTACTTTATGGGAACAAAATTCACACACTTGAAGTGGTGAAGAACTCACAGAAAGGAAGTGAAAATAAAAATCAAGGCACCATTTCTAGGATAACCACGAAAATTCTCGAAGGCAAGACCATAGATTAAATCAACGAAATAAAGTTGTGACTATACAAAGGAAACAAATGCAAATGCAAAAAATGATAGGTAAATGCTAGATGAAATCTAAATGCATACAAGAGAGTACACAATTTAAGCCTAATAACTAACACAAAAATAAACAACCCAATGCAATTATACACCACCAACCATCAAAGGATACACTCCATTTCATACTACAAACATCTGTTGCATCAAAGCACCTAACTCACTCAATTGATGTCTGATAGTTGAACACCTTGACAGAGCAAGTGCACCCGCACTCCATAGAATTGATGTACAATGATTGAACTCCTTGATAGGAACAAGTGCACCACCTCCATAAAATCACTCACTTGACAACGACTACACACTAGGCTAATGGAAAAAGCGGCCTCACCACGTTTAACACAAGTTAAATGCCCTTGCCACCTACAGACATAAAAAACTTGCATTTAAAACATAAAGGCCCGGTTGTACAACATCCAACTCAGATTGCCCATTCTATGCATGCCATAACTAATTTTGGCCATTTATTGAGGGAGCACGCCTCTGGAAGTCACCCACATTATTAACGTTAGTGTGAAGCAGTGCATCACAAATGTATTGTTGAGATCTTTGAGAACACTTATTTTAGTAGAAGTAAAAAACAAAAATATTTTAAAATACAATTGATGAGAGGCTGCAGTGGCAACACTTATTTCCATAAATGAAAAAAAAAAAAACGTCTTATTTCGATAAATTAAAAAAAAAAAAAGCATGAAACAATTTTAAAAGACAACATTGACATGGGCTTAAAGAACACTTATTTGATACATCTTAAAAAAACAATTTCAGAAAA
The DNA here is from genome assembly GCA_034641835.2 of Pinus albicaulis. Lineage (NCBI taxonomy): Eukaryota > Viridiplantae > Streptophyta > Pinopsida > Pinales > Pinaceae > Pinus > Pinus albicaulis. The sequence continues at coordinate 428,968,105 of CM076576.1, forward strand.
TCACTACATAATTCAAAAGAAAATGGTAATCATAACACAGTGAATTCCACAAAATATGTAAACGTAGCAAATCATAAAGACTTAAAAAAAATGTAAATTCACATAAAATAATAAAACGTAGAAAAACCATAAAGATGATTGGAATGGTCTTAATTCAATTAAATGGCAAGCATTAAAGAAAAATCATGAAGATGATTGGAAAAAATGAAAAAAACACCAACTATTTCAAATCTGATTGCAACGCCAGAGACATATAGACTAATTTTATGGATGGTGATGGATACCCCAATTTTCGGCGGTTGATTGCGGTTATTTCATCTTTGAATTGCCAGCATAGATATTTCATTTCATGTTTGAAAGGCGAGGAAGAGGGTTTTGAAATTTTAGCCACAGCCTCCTGCATGGAGACGATTTTTTGTTCTAAAAAGTCGATCGATCTCGTAAACGTAACGCCTGTAAGTCGGTCAGAAATCAAAGTTTTAGTCGGGTCAATAAATCATTTCAACATCGATTGCGTAAATGTGTGGCCTTACGGGTCGAGAAATTAAATTATGTGTGGAATAATTGAGCATTAGAAGCGTAAAAGACATACGATCCATGCCTCCCACGTACGTAGGAGGGGTATGTCTTCTCACTTGAGCAATGTGTTGGAAATTAATTCCATGTTGAAGTCAATCGGCGGTAAATAAAATTAAAGATCATGACACATTGAAGCCAAGGCTAAGGTAGTTACCTGCAATCTTGAACAATTTGCAAGGATAGGAAAGCGCCTGGTCACGACCAAAGAAGATGGGATTTTGATCCCTTTGATATTTATCAAAGAGAAGGCAGTATGGCCACATTAACAACGGAGACTTGAATGCCAAAGAATTTCGTGGCTTCACAGCACGGAAGAATAGTTTTATTTAAAACGGTCATTTCGGGCTTTAACGCCCTCAACGACCCAGTAGATAATCGATTCCGCTGATAGGAGAACTCAAAAGGATTATGAAGAGGCTGACAGTGGTCCCTACCACTTCGCGCTTTTGCTTACTGCAGTCCTTGACCATTTCCAGGTTTTGAAACAACGTGTCTTGTTTGATATGAAATGCGCAGTAACATGATGGTTATTATCGCATAATCGCGGATGGCATATTACAACAGTCACCCTCTAATACATCACGAGTTTTGGTGGAAATTGCAGTAATGGATATTCGCACCATCACCTGATATTTCTGATATTTGTGTTATATATAATATAGCCATATGTTGATCATGAGATGTTTGCATTCGATCTCATCACAACATCGTAAAGATAAAATGTAAAATTCGAAGTTTGTTTTGTTTGATGTGCATTCAAATGCATTCCATCTGCTGATATATTTATGGCGGTGGGCAGATAGTCGGTTGGATTTGTTTTATTTATATGTTTTGTCTATTTTTTTATATGTTTTAATATGTGCGGCATATAAAGCAAAGGCCCATGAGGCAAAATACAATGTTTTATGTACACATAACGGGTATCATTTGTAAGCACGTGGTGCGGAAATTGGAAAATACATAATATTTTTTCGAGAGAGAAACAGAGATTTGTTTTTTTGAAACACGTACATGTGATCAATCATATTTTTAATAAAAATCCTACCCCGGTAGAGGAAAATTTATTAACAACATTTTTTATGGAATAAAGTTTGTTTTATGAGTTGAAACTGTATTTCGGTGAGAAATATTTTAATTTCTACGTGTTAAAAGCAGGGATTTATTCTCTTCATTGTTATTTTTGGAATTCAGAAATTCCAACATGGTATCAATTAGTCAGGCTATTTGAAGATCAGGTAAGCTGAAGGAAAGGAGTTCTTCGTTGCGGCGGCTTCTCAGTGAAGACTGGACAGAAGAGATCAAAAGGTATTTCTCTATCTGATTTTTGTATTCTTGTTGCGGAGACGATCGGTCATTTTATATACACAATCAAGTGTTTGAATCATAGTTAAGAGTGCGAGAATGGTTGGAGCCCGGCCTTTGAGTATAGATTATGGAAATATCCATCTCCCACAGGCAATGGGAAAAATTATGACTCTTAGAATTGATAACTATGAGAGCATTCTTGTATCCCAGACTTATGGGAATTTGTTGAGGAAGGCTTTGAAGAGCCGAGATGAACGTTTTAATATGTTAACTCGGAAAGAGATATTGAAGAAATGAAGATATGCAAGGCTCTTTTCTTATTGTATCAAAACGATTGATGAGAGTGCGTTTCCAGGATCGCCGGCAACTAGAGATCAGCATGAGAGCTTTCTCATGACGACTATCGAAGCGCAGAAAAGTGAAGACAAAACTACGGTTGCGAGAGGAACTTGCAGAACTCTACGTATGAAAGAGTCGAGATACTATTGACTCATTCTTCACTCATGTTGGTGGAATGGTCACACAAGCAGATCATGGAGAGATGCGAAGACAAGGTGGAGTCCAAAGTGCAAAGTGCAAAGTGCTGGAGTGCTGGAGTGCTGGAGTGCTAGAAGTGCTCTACAAAGAAGGAGTCCGAATCGAATCGAATCGCAGTCCTAGCTACGAAATACCAACACAGAGTCTCAAATCGAAGTCCGAAGTCCGAATCGCAGCACAAAGATAAACATGCTACATTCTAATTTCTATATTTGCATTATTGCCATTTCCAACATGGTAACACTGCGATGCAAATACGAAGGGGAGTCTGGGGAGTCTGGGAAACCTGGGAAAGGGAAAGGGGAAAGGGGAAACACCACCTTTGTTCAGTACAAACTAGGTGTTACTTACTCAGCCGTGGCTGCACCATTTCTGCAGCTATCGTAACCTTTTCGCATTTTCGTACTTGCTAATATCATTTAAAAAAAAACATTTGTTTTAACATAACAATATAATAAATTAATAATAAATAAAAAAAACTATATAACAATACAATTAAAAAAATAAAAAATATATAATATTATAACGTTTGTTATAAATAGTTAGTAATTTTGTTTTTTTAAATATTAAACAAAGCGGGAAGTTTGAAAATACTAGTTTATTTTTTTTTAAATTATTTAATACAATTTAAACACATTTTTAAATTTTTTATAACATGTATTCAAAACTATTATATAGATATATGTATATGATTTATAATATTTGTTTTTAAATGAAAATTTTTATAGTTAATTTCACTTTAATTTCAAACTATTTTAGTTTCGAAATAAATTTGTTTATTAAATTTATTTTATCAGCAATATTTTTCCATTAACTAATATATATATATATATATATATATATATATATATATATATATATATATATATATATATATATATATATCAGAAAATGGCATCAAAAAAATATTTTTGTGAATGTACACTTAGAGAGCGTGACTCCCAAATCTAAATTTGCTGACTTGACGCCTTTATGGATACAACTCCCAAATCTAAAGTTACTGACTGGGCAGCACTATGGATATTCATTGGGTATAATAATGATATTGTTGCACACACTAATAAAGATAAACAAGAGGCACAGGAGTTCATTAAAGTTCATTTAAGTTGGAAGAAGCAGCAGGAAATAGATAAGCAGGTTACTACTGGTTTCTTGAAGACGAGTGAAATGGAGAGACGATATACACATCTATACGATTTATTTGGTATGGACAGCTTAAATGAGCCATATGATGTGATGGGCGAGTACGGGAACTATGTATGGTCCAGAATACAAACACTATTTATGTTCTTGCAAGGAAGGCTCGAGAAGCATTGAGAGAAGGTTAGATATCGGTATCGATGCATTAGGTAAGCGAGATGAAATATCTTTAAAAATTTTTAGAAGAAATATCAAACAACATTGCAAATAACATTGCAAGTATGTTTATTTTATTTCCTCTATGCATTATTGTAAGGATGATTCAATTTTTTATAAAATTATTGATCATTGACATGTTTTATTTTGTTTCATAGGATTTTGTTAGGGTCTTTCAAACATGTTGATGGTATTTATATGTTGGTGCCAAATGTTATGGATGTGATCAAAACTTTCCACAAAGACAACGAGAGAAGGAGATTGAGACGAAACAATAGCTCATGATAGCACAATAGTATAAAGAGGGGATGTAGGGAGTGCTTAAGGTCGTTGATCTAGTAACTGCAAACATATTTTCTTTTGAAGGTGTCAAACATGAAACATAAAATTATGATAGAATTGGTAAAGGGAGAAGAACTATTGTGCAAAGGAAAACGGAGATCGGACACCAAAAATAAAAATTACCAGATGTCTCTCTTAACAAGAGGAAGTTTTTTTTATAAAAAAAGCCCAGTATATATTTATCCAATAAAATAAATCGTAATGGTATGAACACAGCAAAGGTGGTAATGACGATGAAGAACAGAATTGAAATCTCACAGACGAGAGAAATCATAACACCAGTCTTGAGTTAAGGATGGAATTGTTAAAACAAAACAAAATGCTATTCGACAAAGAGTTGAAGAATAAATTAATTCTTGGTGAAAGCCAAAGCATTTTGACTTAATGTTAACCAATTTTATGGCCCCAAATGAAGGACAATCTCAATATCAAATTAGAAAGGCCCATCACCTACATGTACACTGTCAGAAAAACATTTTCAGTTCAATCCCATCATGGTTCTTATGTCGATCCATGTCTGAGGTTCCCAATAAGCAGAAACTGACAGAATTTGAAGTACTGATTATAAATAACCCCATGTAATTGGAGGGAACCATTCAATAGAGCTAAGAGACAATTGATTGCGAATATCCCAATAACTATCTTTTCAAACGGTAAGAAATGCATCATTTATCTTTGGCAAAACACTTGAAATGGAATCAAGTTATTAGCATGAGATCATAATGCGAAGAAAATGAGTACGGAGATAATGAATTTCATCCAAAGGGTCGGCTTTATTCATAATAGATTCATAGAAAATGTATGAATTGTGGATAAATTTCCAAGTTAATTAGCATTTCGAAAGGAATGTTTAATGGAAACGGAGTTATCAATTGATGAAAAAAAGAAAAAGATGGAAAATTGAATTCAAATCTCTTGAGGAGGGCACGGATAACATTTTGAGTTGGCATTTAAATTTGGGGAGATATGGGATTTAGGTTAAGTAGGATTTTTGATTGGTGGAGAATATTTCCATGAAAAATCAAAAGGTTAGAAGAGTAAACCCTTAATGTCTTACCCTTGATAGAAGTCTGAAATGAAACGCTCCCGGAAGGATATACAAACCTTGCATGAAGACAAATATGGAGTGTAGGATGATAAATTAGTCAAATCGGTATTAGCCCGTGTGAGAGTTGAGTGAATTATCAATGGAAAAAATGTGCAAAATTTCAAAGTAAGTTTCTTGAATTATTTCTTATTTTCTTTCATTATAATTTTCTTTGAATAAAACTTTATAATGATGTTGGTAGAATTTAATTTATATCAATATAATACTTGGCACTAACTGATTTATTGGGTAAATTTTTTATGAAAATACAAAGAACACATGGTTAAAATGTTGAATGAAGACGATTGGGATGATGTTGTATGCTTCTGGAAGCAAGTTCTACATCAACACTAAAAGAGTTTATATTGCATTCAATAAGGTATCTTTATTTATACAATTCATTTTGCTTCATATTTAAACTATTTTTTATTTTAATATATATATATATATATATATATATATATATATATATATATTTTTTTTTTTTTATGTCATTAAAGATGTTGACTGAAAAGGATGGAAATGGAGGCTACCGGAATACTTTCAAGCTTTGTAGAAAAAGTGAATGGAGAACATGAGAAGAGCGTCTTGCACACATGAATGTTGAACTAGATCCTACTCTTAAATATTACATTTGGAATGGGCTCGATAGTGTCTAGCTATCAAAATAATACAAGATGACTATGAAGACATTGCATCACCTAATACCTAAAAGGGAATATGGCCTAGTTATTGTAGATATTCCTCATGGTTTCAATTTCCCGGACATTGAATATGATAGAGAACCATATACTTATCAAGCTTTTAATGAGTGGTTATAGGTTTTTCAAGAAGTGACAACATCACCACTGGCGATTTGTGACATTTCATTCGGACACACGATTTCAATGTTAACAAGCTTCAGGGTAAAGCAAACTCAAGGATGCAACTTACATGGTAAGATTTTGAAATTGTATGTTTGATTCCTCTAAATTTTTTATTCATGTAAAATTTAATTAAACTTTTACTATGTTATGTTACGACAAAGTCAAATATTATTTCTAACTGAAGATCAGCTATTATAAATGATTGTGAGTTCATCCCATGTTGAATTTTGAATGACGATAGCTATAAGCATATTATTATGAATCGAGGAGATGGGAAAGTCATAGTCAGAAACTGCAGGTTTATGATGCGATTGTAAGCTAACATATGAGGATAAAGATGCAAAAGGAGATATAGTTAACATTTTATCAAAAACCACAGCATTGATTAACTATCTTTATAGATCTATATTTCAAATGATGGAGAATGGGTTTGGATTTATTCTCGGATTCGAGGTAAGTTTTATTATACAAATTTAAATTTAAATATTGTCTTTTTTACTTTTTATGTCTCATACTACTTTTCTTACTTATTTTTGTGTGATGATTAGGTACAACACTAGCATGTTGCCTACTAAAAGGAAGAAATTGCAGTATGATAAAAAGATCAGTTCAATACAAATTTATTCAACAAAGTGCCTTTCTTAAATTCCTTCAGTCTGAAAACAGTTGAACACAGAAGAAGATTTTAATGAATCAAGTATGGCAAAAAGCAAGAGGAACCTCAACCACCATTATATGGAATGATTGGAAAGGGTTTTTTGGAAGATTTGTTGACATGAAGATCCTTTAGAAAATAGGCAATGATCAAAATGAAGAAGAAAAAATCTTTGAAGAAGCTGCATAATCGTCTAGATGATATTGAAGATGTATTAGTTGATATTGTTGATGATGTTTAAGTTATGCTTGCAAACAAAGATTATTTTTTAGAACTATTAATCAGTTTACTTGTAATTTTGAACTTTGATATGTTATGAGAACAACCTTTTTTGCGAAAAACATGTGATTGCTATTATTTTTGACATAAAATTCAATAAAAATGTTATTTGTTTTATAATAGTTTTTTTGTTAAGATTCTCCCAAAAGAAATTAGTTTATCTAACATGTTTTTTCCAACAAAAACTGCGTAAAAGTGTATTTTGCATTATTTATATTGAAAAAATATATTTTTTATCATATGGTTCAAAATATTGGTTTTTTTAGTGACAATTTTGATGTGCATTGAAAAATTATTTAACAATACATAAATACATGTAGAAAAGTATGACTTTAGAATATTGGTACTTTTTCCATCTTTTATATTGTATGTGAAAGAGTGAAGATATCATTACAAGTTTTTTATTTTAAATAAAATTATTTTTTTATTTTTGGCTTCAGTACATAAATGCACTTTAAAATAAAAACTTTATCTCCTGAGAAGAAGAAGATAGAAATATATAGTGTCCAAAATCAATCCTATAACGTTGGTGATGATACTACCATATTCCAAATCGACATGCACTTATCGCCAAAAAAAAAAAAAAAAAAAAAAAACTTAAGAGTGCCAAAACATGCTCAATTTTTTTTCTTGATTACGCATACCACTTTTTCAAAATCAGAAGTGTTTTTCTTGATACTTCAAAGTAAGTGACAATAAGTTACTATTTCAGTGGTAACATTGTTTCATTCATGAATGTGCAAAAGTGGAGCAACGATAAATGGGCGACGTAAAAAGTCTGTAAATAAGTTGTACATTCAGTAATGTACATATAACATACAAATTATATATGTTCATATCGTTTTCCTCCCAAAATATTCATCGATATGGATGGTATCTTGCATAATAGCTATATTTGTAACAATGTCTAGTTATAGTGGAATTTTAAGTAAAACATGGTAAAATTATGTTTAGGTTGAACACGCAACCTTATGGATGAGTGAAGCATAGATAATGTTAGTAAGTATACAAATAATCATGTGGTTATTTTATTTTTAATTATTAATAAGTTTAATTTGAAATAAAGAATCTTGGAATCAAGATGAAAAGACTCATGAAGAAATGCTCTTTACCCAGGAGGGCAGGTTATAAAAAAGCTTTGGGTTGCTCTCCCCATAGAAGAGGATAAAAGGGGAATATTGGGGACGGAAAAGCATCAAAAGAGGGGGATAGAAAAAATTAAAAGAAGGATGTTGTTGTAGGATTATCAATTTGGACATAGAACCGATTGAAACCTAAGAGAAAAGCTATGTTTCAATTAGAACAACTTTGTAGAGGTTCTGATGCAGTAAAATCTAGTTTGGAGGTAACATTAAATTCCACTTCATGTACAGTAATTGTGCTAGGGGAGAAATGGGATGTAATTTCTCTTCTCATGGTTGGGGTCACCATTTTTCATGGATTCAATGAGACAACATGTCAGATAGTTTCTAATACATTTCCTAGATATTACCAATATGAGAGTGACAAATATTTTCTTTAAATTTCATGAACCTACGATTATAATGTGTCTTCTGAAAAAGAACAATGAAATAAAGTATCTATGATTGTATTTTTTATTTAAAATGTTTGAATGCGAATGCAATTAGAATAATGGTTTATATCGAAGGAGAGGCAGAGGCCTCTTAAACTTTCAAACCTTTGCAATAAAATAATAAGAAAAACTTTTTTATATTCCAAAGCTTGAACTATGTATTTATAATAATTTGAATAAATAAATGTAAACAAAGGACTATATTTTACAATTTTGGAGACATAAAAAAAAAAAAAAGGTTCAATTTAGAACATTTAAGTATTGGGAACGGACTAGTTTATTTGTCCCTTTTAATGGAAAGAAATTAATGTTATGGATTATAGAACAATTTTTCTTTTATTCATAACCAAAAATTATTGAAATTTATTCTAATAAAACCCAAGGAATATAGCTTCATAAATATATAGCCAATATGTTATATATGTAAGAAAAATGATTTCATAAAAATTATTTTAAATAGGTCTCAATACTGGAAGGTTGAGATAACATAACCATATTTTCATGCATATAAAGGAAAGAAACAACAAGAAAATGTAATGGGTTAGTCCGGGTTAGTCGAGAGGACCAAGAGAATGAGTCACCCAAAAAAAATCCCCGGTCGACAATTATAGAAAACAGAATAACTTTCTGTTAACACCAAAAGCTAGATTTAGATGGAGAGCAAAGGCAAAACCAAAAACTAATACATTATTCCTACACAATAAAAAAGGGAACCTATTTGAGTATTTATCGATGTAAATTGTTAAATAAAATTCATCTGAGGAAATAATAATCATTCAGTAAAAACAATGATGCATGTATATTAGAAAGAGGAAAGTTAATTGAGACTATAATAGGATATTATTCACATGATCATGATACCTAAATTATATAAAAAACAGGTAGGTGTAATTGTAAAAGTTCAACATATACCGGCCAATCGGGTCGAAAGAGCGCGGACGGGAGGAACACACGACGCGGCCGGAGCTCGCCTTGAGCAGGCTTGGCAGGCGGCAGGGCTGAGAGAAAACACGTGAACAATGAAGCTTAGGTAAACCACCAAACTTCACGGCCGATTTATTTATGAGAAAATAGTTAAATTTGAACTCTTTTTTAAAAATAAATTTCGAGCGGAACTTTTTTTAGAAGTTCGTACGAACTTTTGTTGCCCGGTTTCAATCTCAGGCAAAATTTTCAATTTTGCCCGCGCCATCGATTATTATTAAAGTCAATCTAAACGGAATCACGAGTTTTGGCCAAACTTTATAAATGTTCGATCGAACTATTGCCGAAAAAAAATTTCAGCCCAGGATTCTCACAAAATTATGCTTGACTTTACGTTCTCGCCCTTTCCCCGATGCATTAACTATGTTTATGTACGTTGATTTATGTATATGTGTACATAATTGATTTAATTTTCACAAAGAATTAAGTGGAAGGATTATGTATTTAGAAAAGATAAATATTGTTAGATTAGGAGAATCTAGTAATACATTAGTAATAATTTCTACATGGTATAAGAGCAACGTTAATGTTTGGAGATTGCAATTGTGAGCGAGTCTTGGTTTTGTCTTTGGTGGACAATTCGAATTTGTTGTAGAAATTTCTTGGTACGCTTCGGTTAGAGTATTCATTGAAATCCTCTTTCCAACGGGTTGTGATTGGGTATGCCCTTGAGGGTATCTCAAATTACATAGCACAGAAGGATAGGATGGAGGCAGGTGCTTGAAGATAATGGACTAAAGGAGCTCATCGATAATTGATGTTCCTAAATACCTTCTAGTGATGTTTAGTACTTGATGCATGGAAAAAAGGTAGCGAAGACAAAAGAATTTTGTTGGAAATTGTGAAAGAACATATTGTGTAAGCCTTCTGGAAGCTGATGCAGTTTCAATGGGCTTCATTTGACGGATCATTTCCAAAGTAGCGACCATACGAAGTTGGCATTGAAAGATAAGCTTAGAAAAATAAAAATGGAGAAGGGTGACGATATTCAAATTATCTCACGAAGTTTTGTCCAATGTAGGGATGAGTTGGGAGTGTGAAATTATAATTACGGATGATGACTTGTTGATCTTGGCTCTCCTTGGGCTTAGAAGAGTTGGCACCTTCAGAAGGCTCTGTCCCGATGGGCCAGGCTTGGACCCAGGAACGACTTTGGTCGGATCTTGTCAGGAGGAGACAGGAAGATGCAGGGATGGCTCTGCATCAGGAATGATGATGAGAGTACTGGCTGCCAAGAAAGGAGAGGGAAGGGGAAGAAATCCCATCCAAAATCTAAGGCTAAAGCAGAGAAGGCGGATTTTCCAAAGTGAAGTGTTTTCACTGGCATCACGAACATGGGCATCGGCGTAATTAAACGCACGGAAAAGAGAAGAAGATGCGCTAGAGGCTGCCGGTGGGTGAGGCCTTAGCCTCATAATTTGAACTTAGATTTCTATTTGATCCCTTCTTGGTTTCCACGCTGTGGGATCGGTGTGGCGTCCAACTCTTTGATAGTGGTGCTTCCCTTACATATGACGAGACAAAGGAGTTGTTTGACTTGGAGGAAAAGGGATCTCCAAATGCATATAGAGATGGGCGACAATGGTAGATACGGTGTGACCGACATTGGAGCCACTTACAACTGGGAAGGATTCGAACAATATTTCTGTGATCATTATTCATGTTCCGGAGTCGAAGAATAACTGGTCTCGGTCTCTATGTTGGAGGAGCAGAGGTTATGACGTTAATTTTATGAGAATATTTCTGTATTGCATAAAACAACAAGTCAAATAAGAGAATAGGGATTGATTAATAATATCCACAAACATTTGGAGGTAGATGGTTACCTTTGCAATGATGGTCAAAGTAGAAGAAGTGGTAGTAGGGATGAGGGCGAATTATGGCACGGAGATTGGTATATTCTGCTTTATGAATATTTTAACGACGAGACTTCTATTATACTTCCCAAGGGTACCTTGCGCATTCGAATCTGTGCAAGGGATGTACTATGGGTATGTTTGTGAAGACAACTTTCATGAGAAGAGGAAAACTGAGTACTTCGGTGATCCTAAAGAGAGTCACAGATGTGGACCTTTCTAGGATTTGCTTCAACAAAAAAACATAGGTATTATGTTATATTTGTTGATGAATATTCTCGTAGAAGCTAGATCTTATTCATGCAGTGAAAAGGCCCCAGCATTCTCAAAGTTTTGTGAGTTTAAAGCATTGGTGGAGAGGAGTCGGGAAACGATGAAGGATTTACGGAGAGCGACAATGGTAGTGAATATATCTCGAACAAATTCAAGGCTTTTGTAGAAGAATTTAGAAGAGAATTCATAGCACCTCACTAACCCATAGTAGATAGGGTCATGGAGAGGAAGAACAGAATGATCATGGGCGCTACATGACCGGGGCACTGTAGATGCACTTGTGGGTGGAAATATGCAACTGCTAGGTTTATGTGCAAAGCCGTTTTCCTCATAGAGTACTTGTATAAATTACACTGAAGAAGATTTTACGTAAGAAGCACGGCATTTACTCATTTGAATATTTTTGGCTCATCTGTTTTACATTCATAGCGACAAAGGAGATCAGGGAAGAAGGCTGGGCCCAGCTGAGAAGTTGGGATATTTGTGGGGTACACGGAAACACCCCATAATTATTGTGTGTATTTTCCAAATAGTCGGATGAAGCTGTGACCCAGCTAGATATAACATTCAATGGGGTGAAAGCCATGAAGTTGTCGCTTGAGAGGAGCTACACTTGCATACGGAAGGGAGGAGCTACTTGTTCCCAAAGATGAGCCTCTAGATGTGGATCAGCCATAGGAGGAGATTCATGGAGTGGAGGAGACCACTCATCTGAGAATGACATCAAAACGGTGGAAAGCTGTCACCAGAAGTTGAGGCTGAGCTTGATGTGACGTGGAGGTCCCTACATCTGTATGAGAGATAGAACCAATCAGCCCAGGTTACTAGATACATGGCTCTTATGACGAAGTGTATGTGAAGATCCATCTTCTTTTGAAGAAGTAGTCACGAGGAGCCCACCTTGGGTGGATGCCATGGTGGAGGATTATGACTCCATTGTATGAAACGGTCTTGGGACCATTGAACCAGGTCGGTGGGTAAATCAGTCGTGGGATTCAAGATGGATCTACGAGAGTAAGCAAGGCTGGCGATGGGGCGTCGAAGCATGGAAGGCAATATTTTGTGCAGGGCTATACTGAATCGGATTGATTATGAAGAAACCTTTTCACCTTTCACATGGTATTGTTCCTTGAAACCATCCTTGCTCTCTGGTATGAGATGGGTTGGCACATTCATCGGATTGATGTGAAGGCGCATTCTGTATGGGATCATTGAGAAGGAGTGTGATGAGTAGCACAAAAGGATTTGAGATGCCAATGATGATGGTGCATGTGTCTGAGACTTAAAAAAGTGTTGTATGAGCTAAATAAAGCACAGGTGCTTGGTACACATGTTTAACATCTATTTCACTGAACTTGGCTTACACCAGTGAAATGGAATCACAAACCTATACCAAATTGTGGTCAAGATAAAACTTTTAATCATTGTTATTTATGTTAGTGATTTAATGCTAACGGAGTGATGAGCAATTGATACACTCATGCAAGGTAGATCTTGCAAAGGAGTTTGAGATGAAGGATTTGGGCATATTATTCTTCCTTGGATTAGAAATATTGCGGCGAGAAGGTGAAATGTTTGTGTATCAAGGAAAATTATGCTCAAGAATACTTCAAGTTTCACATGGAGGATTGCAAGCCCAAGGATACTCCTCTTCCGGGAAATTTGGAGAAGAGGATCTTACACTCTGATGAGGTGAGTGGTTCCAATGTATACTCGGCAGTTGATGGGTTCGCTTATGTATTTTAGTTAATACAAGACCCGAGACATATGATATGCGGTGAACCAACAATTAACCGATGGATTTAAACTTTACCAAGATCTTTTTGGAAGGTAGGCAAGCATGTCCTAAGGTATCTGAGGGGGCACATGCGAGAATGGCTTATGGTACGAACCCAGATGGATGAGGTGAAGTTGCATGGCTTCACGGATCTGATTGGGTAAATCATGAGGATGAAAGTATGGGGAGGGGTTTCTATTGACGGATCTACAACATTTTTCTTGGTACAACGGAAATAAGATCCATATTTTCAGTTCAATGGAGACGGGAATACACGGTAGCAGAATCGAAGCTGCATGTGGGGTTATCTAGATGAGGAAGATCCTGGTGGTTTTGTTGCATTCTGTTTAGATCATACGGTATTCTGATATGATGATTTAAGGGACTTATTAAAATCTCGATTAATCATACGTTTCATGATAAGATCTAGCTTATGTGGAAGATGCTCAGGTATCATCCTTATAGATATTGTGTATGAAGATTACATTGTGATACATTCCTGCAGAGGTCAGGATGTAAAATTCTGAGAAAATATGGAGAGAAATTTGAATACCGTGAGAAGCAGGATCGAGGTGAGATAAATCCTATCTTGTTGAGAGGGTATTGAGTCAACAAGATGATGAGCTTAGTGAAAATTAAGCACCTTCACTAAGTGGGGCCACGTAGTCTACATTTTTAGGTGTACTGTCTATTTTTTAGACATGGTATTCTATAGACACGGGGATGCTATTTATGATGGTTGATCAAATGAAAAATAAATGAAATTGTATTTTTAGAACATTGGGTGGAATCTATTTATAGACCATCAATGTATAAAAATATATGCATGTCGATTATTATTATCCCTTAATAATTCGGCAGTAAATATCAACTTGTCTCTTAGACACTATTTAGGTAGATAGATTTGGAAAATCGTGTTGAAGAATTCATAATTCAGGTGGTGGTGACTCATGCATGGAGAAGTTAGGTTAGAGCTAAGTGGAAAATTTGTGAGAGTTGGAAGGAAGTAGTTATGGGAGTTGTTATTTAGTTTGCTTTCAGTTAAATTAGTCACAGCTTCAGTTATTGCTAGTTATCAGTTCTGTAGAACACACTAGTGAGTTTAGTGAATTAATTAGTTAATTAATTCTGCTATACTCACTATTTGAACAAATACAACATTTCACTACTTGCATGCTCTGAGTTCCGATTGGAGATCCGGTGGAGAGAGATAGGTGAAAGGTGAGATGGACTATACATTATTGACCTGTTGATACATTCAATGCATTTGGCACATTGGAGATGCCGGTGAGGATTGCCCACAGTAAAGGTAAAGGCCAATTCAGATTGATCGAGGTCTTCTTTGGCGGTATTTCTGATGGAGGTAAGTTTATGGGGAGGTAGAAAGTGATGCATAGATATGCAAATTTTCACATGGCCAGTGTGTAATGATTGTTGATTATGCTTGAGGGTGAATGTACCTAATATTTGTATGAGATTATTACATGATCCATTGATATACATAATATATGATAGTTAGGTTTTATCTTTAAGATTTCCCATTAAACAATAATTGTGTTTATATGCAGACAGTTGCTTCATGTCGACAATTGGCAAATTAATTTCCACAATGAATTAAGTAGAAAAGTTTATTATTTATCATCTAGATAAATATTGTTAGATCAGAGAATATGATATTATCGGTATTAATAAATTTATACATTGAATATCTAGATAAAATCATAAACGCAGATCTATTTTCGAAGGTGGTCAAGGATAAATACCCATTGGTAAAGTCTACATCATTTCCTACAAAAATATTATCCTTTGAAGATATTCCATTGATTTTGAAACTGAATTATCTACTGATTTAGATCAAAGATCAGGAAACTTCTTTATCAGAAATAGTGTTTATTATAGAGTTTAATGCAGTTATCATTATGAAATTGTATTTGATTCTCTAAAGTTTGATGATATATTATCTGAAGAATCCAAAATCTGAGTTAGATTTTTATAGAGTTTGGAGTCAATTTGATAAACTTTAAAAATTAGCTATGACAATATACATCAAAATCTATAATCCGATGTCAGTAGATATTTTCACTCCAACACCATCTCGAATTGGTTGTACACATCTTTGTCCATCTACCTGTTCCTCATACCAATCTTCTAAGTATACTCCTCCCATTGTTACCACATTGACCGGGGTTTATGTAGATTACCTCTGATTTCATGACCAATAGCCCTTACCTGAGCTATGGTCAAGACTTCCTCCACTGTGATCATCAAAATTAGTGGAAAACACCTAGTGAAGATCAGGTGATTTGTTGATTTAGGAAGATATTGATGTCGATGATGCAAAAATGAGGATCATTCCCAAAGCTTCTATGGGGATGTAAAAACACAGTTCCTGACCTAACTGTTGCATTCCATAGAAAATCAGACAATCAATACAGTCACATTTATAGCTAGATGGGAAGTGAAAAAATCCACTTCGGAGTTCTTTAAATTGAAAAACAAAAATGCTATGATTTTGTTTAAAAAGTTTCTTTAACAAACTTACTTGGGTACACAACTAAATATCCAATAGTATCAATCCTCCTCGAGTTTGGATCCTTCCACTATCAAGTTATTTTGATCACGATGGCATACTAAACAAAGAAAATCCCATGCCACTTGAGGAGATCAAAGAAAATGAAGTTAGTGCCAAATAAATTTGACAGTTAAAGACAAACAAGGTGAAAGAAAAGGTGAAAAATCGATGAAGAACCATCCACATCCTCCCAGTATAGGTGAAACTGTCGATGAGAATGTAGAATGTGGTGAGATCATTTATATCACTCCAGGCTTAACCAAAAAATGGAGTTCTCTTCCCCATTACAAGGTAAACAACAGCAGCCTGGATTTTAGGATTAAACAAAAGGATCAGGAAACAGAGCAGACCAACATAATGAAGCATATTGCATGCCTTTACGGTGGAATTATACTCAAAGGGTTTTAGGGAAGAGAATGTTATGAAGATATAATCATTTCTTATATCCAAAATATGAACAAACTATCTTCCTTACATAGGATGAAGAATACATTGAAAAAAATATTTACAAAATATGAAAGGAATTAATAGCACAAAATGATGACAAACAGAGTTGGAGGTACAATACGATGAATATCAAGGGGTATCTCAATGCTCCTATATCTCATGATCACTGTCTATTTGAAAGCAGAGATATTCTATCACTCTATTAGAAGATGACTCAACAAAATACTGTTAAAGAAAATCCCAAACTCTTACAAAAAAAACAAAGGAAAGGAGGTTGGCAACACAAACAGAGCAAGAAGAAACAATCATCTACAAGTACACCAAACAAGAAAATAAATCCAAAGAAGGAATATGCAACAAAGAATACTAGCACAATGAGGGACTAACACATGTAAAGAGGTAGATAAACAATCAAATCTATTTAGCTTGAAAAGTAAATCTCTAAGTTGAAATTTTCTATCTTTAAATAGAGCATAGAAAAATAGCCAATACAAATGTCATGTTCAAAATGCGAAAATTAGAACCTATGGAGACATGATACAGTATTGAATAATTGACTGTCCAACAGTTCCAACCATAGATGGTCAACTAAAATCAATAGAGTTCCTCATTTTTTACAGTTTGTGGGTTCATTGGTATCTGTGTTCATGTTGATTAAAGACTTCTCATAACACGATGCCAAAGGCCATAATCGAAAATTTGGGCTTGGACATAACCCAACCTTACCATGATCTCTATGTGATTAGAGTATGATGTCTTGATTAGCATGGGACTTGGTGAGGTTCCTTGAAGAAATTCTACTAAAAATAATGTAATGGATGTGGTAGTAATTATTTGATATACTTTTATGGCATGGCATGCTTCTATCAAGGTCATGGGGAGCAAAGTTAAGAGGTACTGCAATTCGTTCTCTTATCCTACAGGTTTTGGGGGCTTCAGGAAGTTGTCTTGGAGCTAAATTTGAAGTATATGATCACAGTAGAAACCAAGTAAATACCTAAAATTAAATACATCTTGATATTGAGTCCTTTATTTTGATAGTGGTTTCGATGATTTAGATATTGATTATGAGAATTTGAAATTAGAAATTTCAAATAATCAAGCTTGAGTTTTCGATGAGGAAAAGGAATTCATCCTAGTAATTAAGGCATATAGTAGAAAAATAAAAAAAGGCTGGGAGCGAGTTGAAGAAGTGGCCCAAAAAGGAAGAAATAGTTGGCTAGGAATTCAACTTCACCGAGTGATGAAAATGGTCCTTTGACCGCCGTTCAGCCGGTGCCTTCGGAGAAGAGCATGGGGCAGCATAGAATCTAGATTCATAGTCAATTATAAATGAGTGCAATTAAAAATGTGAGATTGTGTTCCTATAAGTTAGCTTTGGATTGCTCAATAAACAGGCACAGTCAAGGCATTGATCATTGGCCTCCAAAATTTTGAAAAATTTGAAAAGTTCTGAGAAATTTATGTTTATGGCAACTACGAGCTTTGTAATTAAGTAGGTAAAGAGGAATACTAGGGAAAATCATCAAGATGAGAACATATCAAAATTTTGTATAGAAATTCTCAAAATGTTTGAATACCATTGTCAGTCTATTTCAAATAAGTGAGAATCTTATAGAAGATTCACTTGCTTCAACAAGTAACTTTTAAGATTCAATATTCTCTAATAAGAAGTTTTAGAATATAGTAGTAGACAGGATATACATGACAATTTTAGAGGTATTGGCAAGTGTTCCTGGATGTAAACAAATTGAATAATTTACCAGATGGAAGGTGGTTAAAAATTATTATATTGATGATATGATAAATATACAGTCAGTGATAGAACTAATCAAGGATTGATGTGTACAGCTTAAAAGATAATAACATTCCAATGGGTCTTGTACCTTTGGAATAGCTTTTGATCAAGATGATGTTTCAGAAGCTCGATCATGGTTCCCTTTAGAAGAGTGTCGAAGATGTGAATGGTAAGACAACGGGAAAAATCCCAATTGGTTAATTTGTCAAAGTCCTTATATCCATAGATGAAATATAAGTACATAGCCTTGTTATGCGAATGTTTGATGTACAGTTAGACTATGCAGTCTACGACGTATATAGAAAAATGTCAGTCTGACATACAATTTGGTGAGCCTAATCAACTCTTCAACAAAAGTTGAAAAAAATTAATCCAAGATTTTTACCATCAATAAGAAAGGAAAACAAATTTTTTAAAGCTAGTATCATTGTTGCTAGTATATTTTAATGGATATTAAATCATTTGAGTTAGAGAAAGAAAACGAGAGAAATATATCTTCCTTATTTTATTTCGAAACTTGAATAAGATAATACTGCAAGATAACTTCTCCCCTTCCTAAGACGGACCATATCCTACTGAGTGGTAGGTCCTCCATAAATCTTAGCTTCTTGATGGATATTGGTTATAATAAAATCTTAGTGCATAAGGATGACAAAGACAAAACTTATTTCACGACACCTTGGGCACCTCAAATATCTCCATTCTACATTTGTGCTAAACAATGTAGAATTCACTTTCAGCGAATGTTGGACTATCTCACCCAACAAAATGAAAGGATATTTTCTAGTAATTTTCAACTTGATATTTGACTATTTTCTCTACATTAAATTGATGACATTTATATCATTTGCGATTTGTCTTTCCGAAGTCTGAAAAATGCAAAGTTTACTCAATCCAAAAGTCTGCTACCCATGGAGGGCAGCTTCTTGACCTATATCTGCTCTCAAATATGGTATCCTTATTGATCCCTCCACCTAGATTGAAGCTATTCGATAAATGGAGATTTTACATAGCAGAAGGAGATTCAAACCTTTAATGACAAATGAATTTCTTGAGAAGTTTATCCAGGCCTTACTTGAAAATCTTGAAAGAAATGACAAATATGCTAAAAAGGACGGTGAGGTAAGGTGGTGGGAGGGATGCTAAAAATTAATTTAATTCATTAAGTTTGCCTTAACAAGAACTCCTATTTTGATTAGCCCAAAATATACATGATCTAATCATCTTTTAAATTTTCCTTAATTGTCTTTGGTTGATGTTTTGTGATGCAAAGAAGGATAGGCAGGCAACCATAGCTTTATTTGATGTACCATTATAGATGTTTCCATAGATATAACATCATTCAAAAGCAAGCCTTGGCCCTATTTCAGAATTGAAGAGGATTTTAGATATATCCTTCATTCACACATTCTAGCTTATGTTCCTAATGCAACGGTGAAGGATGTCTTGATAAAATAAATTCGAAGGAAAGATGAAGTGGATATAACGCTGCTGATGAAATTATGATCTTGAGATCAATGCAAAGCTGATCAAAGGATAGGGATTGACGGCCAGTGGTGAATCCGATTTACATGCACTTGACATCAAATGTATTTTGGGTTTTTAGAAGAAGATGATGGCTCACTCACATCGAGCATCATAAATTTTCTCTCATCCTTAGTATGTTGACATCATTTATGTTCTTCAACATCTTAATCCTCCCCTATATGTCTAAAGGGTAGATCTGACTAAAGTTAAAAATCTTCTAGAATGCGCATTTTAGAAAGTGCTCTATGTGGAAAAATTTTAGAGTGTCTTATTAAATTTACTGGTAGAGGTAGAGCCAAGAGTAATAGGTAGTTCCCACAAGGATATTGTGGAGGTCATTTATTTTAAGGAAAGTACGATGAATAAAGTCGAGGTTGGTTATTATTGGCCTACTCTCTTTGCTAGTTTGTGTAAAAATGTGATGATTTAATATGAACCACCGAATCTTCCAAAGGTAGAAGTTTCTCCCACGCCTTTGCGACCATATCTGTCTGACACAATTCCAACAATAGACCTTGATTTCCTTTGGAGAAATCCACCTCCATATTTTCCCAACATAAGTGGATCTGAAAGCAACTACCGACAAAAGCTGCAAATGGTTGATAATCCCAACAAGTGTGTGATTTAGTCATTATTAGGTTTTTGGAAACTAATATTTTGTCCTACGGTTGGTTGTCCCAGTAATTAGGATAATGCGCTTTTTTGTATTCAGAGTCCAAAGAGAAATGGTTGAGTTTTGTAGAGAGAAACACAGTATCAAATTGGGTCACTCAATCACATATTATCTGCAAGGTAATGGATTGGCTGATCTAGCAAACAAATATTTAGTCTGACAGCATTAGAAGAAGGTGTTGGAGGCAAACAAGAAAAACTAGCATAATAGAATGACTAATACCTTAATGGGTGGACAAAGTGGTAGTAAAAAGTCTGTCGGTATGTCTCCTTTCCCAGTGGTATATGGAATCGACATGATTTTCCATACATCTTGCAATCCTAGTTATGGTATTACGAAGTAGGTAGTGAAACAGATGATGTGCGGCGCCAAATCTTGTCGAGATGATTCATATTCAAAGCCGGGATGAGGGTGTTTCCCAAAACACCTTCAGATTCAGAGAAGAGACTAAGAAGGTATATGGCCATGAAATAAAGTAGATGATTGCAAAATTGGGCAATGTGTTCCTCCATTGGGATCTTGAGAGAAGCCTAGGAGAAAGGAAACAACATGGGGTGAGAACCTATGGAAAGGTTATACAAATTTCAGCTTGAGGAAAAACATACTTGGCCCAATGAGAAATGAATGGATAATATTGCATGGAGGACAGGTCAATGACAGGGCTTCTCAAGCACTACATTTCTCGGCATATTTTCTAAGTTTCTTAACCTTATTGTACATAGTTATTTGCCCTGCAAGGTGTGAAGGGAAGATCATCATAGCTTGGGGCCGAAGTGAAGGGCATAAATCCTCTCTTGATTTTATATTCTTCTAAGTTTAGTAAATTCAAATTGATTTATTTTAGTCTTTTCATTATTTAGTCTCATTTTCTTATTTTGACTCCATACCCAATGGTTGGCCTGCATAGTCTCTGATTGTCTTAGAACCTCCAAGGAGATGTCATCGATTGGAGCCAATGTTAGTGTTAGTCTATTCATCCTGTCACTAGTGATCAAATATTCTCTTACCATGTTTTTCTGGGGTTCTCAGTCAAAGATGCATCTGATTCGGTCTTCAAGTAAAATTTGGTCACTTTGGGTAAGTTAATCTGAATGCCACTCACTAAAATTTTACATATTTGAACATCATCCTACTCAGTTGGGTGTACCATCAAATAAAATATCATCATCATCCTCCATTCAACATCATCATGGTTTCATTTCATTTTAGTGTCTCATTGGAATGTTAGGGTTAGGTCATCTGAGCTTGTCATTCCATACATAAATCCAACAAATGAGGAGTGGTAATTGGTAAAGTTGTTCTATGAATTTAGTTTCAAATTTACTTTATATTTCAAATATACTTAATAAGTTCCACAATGTTCCTAGAGATTTGCACTTCTGATACAAACTGCACAGTTTTCCAAGTATAGAAATTGAAAAGACATAAGTAGTGAGCCATCCCACTACTATGAATAAAAATGACCACCACCAAGCTATAAAGTACAATTCAGCTCATTTTCTTTTTCACCCCTCATTGAATAAGAGATCTCATTCACCAAACAGTGCTTCTCAAACAGAGATGAAGTAAAAAACATTCCAGAATTTGATGTCAAAGCGACCACATTATGCTTTTACGGACTGGATTCTAGGTTTCTTCTACATGCTATGTTTCTCTCAGAATAAAATCTAGTACAGAGAGGCTTATAAAGGCTATCAAGGTGTGCCAACATGGAGTGGACAAGTAAGTTACACCTCAACGTGCTTATCCTTTACAACTCAATTTCATTGTTTTAGAGTGTAAACCCTCCATTGGCCCCTATGTTGTGTTTTGGTGGTGGCCCATCTTTTCCACATTTTCAAAATTAAACACACTCTCCATGGACTTTACCCTCCTACTTTAAACATCTCCCATAGCCTTCACACCCCTCATTTTCAATTAATAAGTACTGGCAGCTAAACCTAGCCTAATCTGCACCAAATTTTGTGATTTTCTTAGCTAGAGCATTGTAAAAATTCCCCCTCACCCCAAAGGAAAGACTCTCTAGTGAATGTTTTGAAGGAAAAACTTATAAAATTCCCCAAAAATTCATTTCTAACGAGAGGTTAATAGAGAGAGGAGGTTGGTGGGCGGAGGTGTTTGCGGATGTGTATTCAAATGGAATGCGCTTATCAACTGTAAAATACTTTGTATTCATACAAGAAAGCAATGTTACGCACAAAACATTGACTGCAGACACCGTGTCTCCACCCCACCACTCGGTGCGTATCCTTTTTGTAGCGCCGGGACTTTCTAACACACTCTACCATGGTGCCTCATAAAACGCGCAAAAAAAAAAAAAAAAAAAAACCAGCGAGTGCGGAATGAAGACAACGCAGATTATCTACCTCATTACGCCTTTGGAATGGGGTTAAATAAAAATAAAAACTACGGCCAAAAACCGCATAAAATGACTGGCACACGACACTATGCACTCAGTACACACCTTGGACATTTTATTACTATATCACCCAATTATGACACAAATCTGCTGATGCCTCATAAAAACAATCATAAAAACAGGAAGCAAGAGCGGGTAGAAGAAAACACCTGAGAGCCTGGGCACAGCACAGTGTGGGGATTAAATAAAAAAAATTATTAGATAAAAAAACAAACAAACATTTAGCTGCCCCGGACAGGCAGGCACGTACACACACACCTACCCGGTGCGTTTTGTTACTCCATGGCAAGATAGTTACGAACATACTGCTGATTGCCTGTAAAGTCTTCTTAATAGCAGCGACGCGGAATAAGAAAGAAGCATCTGCAGTGCATCCCTTGAAATCGTCTGCACTTCCTGGAAGGGGGGTTAAATAAATAAAAATTAGGGCCAAAAAAGCACTTCCAAACAGTAAGCACACGACATCGTGTGCTTTCATGCCTGTCGGTCTGCGTTCAGATTACTATTATTACACCGATTAGCACAGACCGTCCACAGGTATCTCATAAAAAACGCATGAAAATAAAGCAGCCGGAGTGTGGTGAGCAAACGCAGGTCATGCCTATAAAATCTGTATACTTGGAACATAGTTAAAATAAAAAAAAATTATGGCCAAAAAAACATTTCACTTTTATTGGTCTCTGAGCTCTCAAGCACCGGTCTGACCCATCTGTATGCGACCACGGCATTGGTGCTCATTTGCACTCATTGCCTGCCACTGCTGCAGTACATTTCCCCACAGTCTACAGCTTGAATTTTTGCCAGGTGGAGGAATTTCTTTGCAAATTATCTGACTGTATATACTCTCGATGAAAAAATGTACGGGTATTTTCCTTTTTTTTTCCACCAATTAAACCTTCTATCGGATTAAATTTAAAATAACCTTAAAATTAACCATTTAAAGTTTTTTTTTTTTTTTTTGTCACGCAGTCACGCTGAACCGTTAAGCTACTTTTCCAGGGTCAGAAGTGTTGCTATAAATTTGCAGGCACCGCCACCGGTGCTAATGGTATCCACACAGTTACGGGGTGTCAACGTCATGTCTATTTATTTACACATCTAAAATGGTCAGTTATTTGTCTGCAAGATTTGACAATGTGGAATAGTGGCATAGCACGGTGCGTTGACTAAATGTTTGCACCGGTGCACAGTAGTACATATTTACCATCTTCTCTTCACATTGTCAATGGTATGGCACGGTAAATGGGTATACACGGTATCTGCACTAGTTCTGTGAGTGGTACAAAGGCGCACCATGTTATTTTATTTATTTTAAGTGTAGGTGGTTTGTTGTAAGGCTACTGCTTGTGGACCTGAATTAACTAAGTACACGACGTGGTGCGTTATTTAAAATAACAACCTAGGTATTCTATTTTTTTCAGCGCCATTGACTTTCTATATTCACCTAGGTCAATGGTGTGGCCTTATAAAGGCTTGCACCATTCACTATGTCACGATGGCGGAGGTTGGTTCGTTAACTTAACTATATGCATTGGGGCATAGAGGATTTTATCAACACCACCCTATTGACACCAAACATAGTAAAATGCACTATAAATTCTTTTGGAGCACCATCATAGGGGCTCTTAATATTATGCAGTGCAGATACAGTCAGCTCCATAGAAAGATGCACGGCTTCTGATTAACGTAGTATGTTTCTGTTTTCAGCATTTTTTTTTTTTCAAAAAAAAATTATATATATATTTCTAAATACATTTATTATTTAATAAAAAGAGTGTGTTTGATATATCAATCATTCGGAGAGCGGCTAGAGGAGAAAGGAGAGGGGGGAATATATATATAATGAGCGGTATAAACGTGGATTTCGCCTATGGGAGACATGAGAGGAAAGTCATTACCTCGCCCCTGTGCTACAACGATTGCGGGGATCCACGGAAAGTAGGCCTCCTCAAGTTCTATGAGGGGAGGCTGCTACCTGGGAGCCATAATTTTTTTTGGAGTCATCTTATCCGAAGGTGGAATGCCCAACAACGGGCTTTAGGGTTGGTATCAACTAATTGTGAGGCCCAGGAGATACTTCCGTATAGGGCTATCGAGGAGAGGAATTAGATTTCAATCATTCCCGAGTTCCAGAGTTAGTATCTGACGAGAGTGAGTTAGTTTACTCATAGAGATACATTGGAGAAAATGTCTTGTCTTGCGAGTTGGTTCTTTGGTGGTCGATTACGTATTGGGTATTTTGGTAGGGAGGAGTGCTGATGTCTTGACTTATCATTTCTACCATTTCACACAACACAGTGAAGGGCAACAGAATAGTTCCCCCCTTCTATATTATGTTGTTGATTCTTTGAGTACGGGAGCCACGACTTGTCGGGTGGTTTGCCATTTTTTGTGGTAGTTAAATACTGACCTAAGATATATGTCATGCTCATCCATAAGGGAGGGTAGACTTCCCTTTTTCTTGAGCTGCATTTATTTTTGAGAGGTTTCTAGAGATGAGGCCTGCCACTGTGACCGCCTCGTAGGATGAATTTTGAGGTATGTATGCACATGTGGGGTCGGATGATGCCTAGAGGGTAATGAGTTTCGTATGGATATGGGATACATTGGAGTTGCTAATAGTCATTGATGAGCATCCTTCATTATGGTCCCCTATCCTTACACGGGTTTGGATTGAGGTGTATATATCCTGCCTGCAATTATTGAAATTTGCCCGGATGATAGAGGCAATATTATTGTTTTGCTTATATTTAAGTTTATTTTTAGCATGTTCTTTAACTTTATTTTGATAGAATTTAATATATGCAATCTCTAATTATTGTTGTGTAATTGTATATATTTTGTAGACATTGGCTCTTTTGATGGCGAGGAGATGGCCGACTTTCAGTGCCAGTCGGTGTGGATCAGGATGCAGTGATGATTGGGCCTTCTGGAAGATTCGGGGGGATCCCTTCGGGAGAATTCGGTGCTAGGTGTGGTCAACATGATGCTAAGTCTGGGATGGAGTTGGGTGACCAACTCGGTGCATTGATTGTTGAAATAGACATAAGGCACACTCGTATAGAGACATAGAGGTTGGTAGTGACCTATTACGGATGTGGATAGGCATGTTTACAACGTCTTTCTTACAACGTCATCTTAAATGAGGTGTTACAGTCAGACACTACGTGTTTGAGGTGGTGTAATTTGAATGTTATAGGCATAGTCACAGTGATGTAGCAGTGTTGAAACGATCCCCTGGCATTGACTCCTCATCTCATGATCGTTCACGTCGCGTCGGCGATCGGATGAGCATGAGCCTCCACTAGCATCCGGCGACCATCATGGAGATGAGGGAGCTGGACCATCGGCCACATCTAGTCGGCAACTTGCAACATCCATTAGTACTCATGATCATGAAGCGGGCATTGGTCCATCGGCAAGTCGAGGCTACACCATTGGCGAGCGAGGCCTCCCACTAGTACTAATATTGATGTTGTACTACCACCTAACTGATCCATGACATTTATATTACAATTGTATATTTTTAACATTATTCGAGTTTTATATATATATAGTCCATGTATTTTATGTTCATGTTGCGGTTATGTAATTTACATATTTGATGATGTATTTAATTAATATATTATTAGGTCATATTGCGTATATGCATTTAATGTGTATGTGATGATAGCATGAGTTTTTTGACATGAGATGTGTATTTGATGTTTGTGGCGTGATGAATATATTGTATATATAATATTGAGCCAACATTAGATGATCGCGAATCCGATAGTGTTAGTGATTTTGAATGTGTTTTTGGTCAAATATGATGTTTTGTCTGATGGTTATCACTTAGACACGATGTTTGACAATTGTTCTTTAAATGATCATGATATTGTAAAATTGCTAATATCTGTAATTAATTGTATGTAAAATTCTAAAATTGTAATTGTAATGGTAATTGCTATTTTTAATTTGTAAGATTGTGATTGTATATATGTAATTCTAAAATTGTAGTTGTAATTGTAATTGTATTAAAATTATAGCTTGTAATTGTAATTCTAATTCCTAATTGTATATCAAAATGTTTGTAGAATTTTAATTGTATTAACGTAAATTGATTGTAAATTGTATGTAAATTTCTAAAATTGTAATTGTAATTGTATGTAAATTATAAATTATGATTATGAATTACAATTTTAATTGTATTAATGTGAATTGAATTTAGTAAAATTTTTAAATAATGCAAATAAATTCATGTGCACAAATTATCATTAACATTATGATCTTAGATACAAAAAAAGAACTAATTGTATAATTAAACATTGTTTTTAAGATCCGACATAAAATTCTGAAATAATTATCAAAATTAGTGTGATTTTAACATTAACACAATGCAATTACAAGACAATTCAAAATACATATATAATGTTTGAAAAGCCATCTTAAAAGGTATAAATATTGATGAAATAACACAAGTACCATATCACTCTGGTTCTCATGATCACCTCTATTTATCTTCCGGCTCATGGCATGATAACATTGTTGTTCTCAAAATATGTTGATCTGAGGTCATAATATATCTGAGCCTTTTAATCTAGCATCTTGGTAAAAAAACACCTAGTTACAGGTGTTTAGGAAGCATAGGGCTCTTTAACTTCATCCCATGCAATAGAGTTGATACATATCATTTATATTGCAATATTCTTGCATTATTAGAACCAAAAAGTGTCCACAACACCTAAATAACACATTGAAGAAAATCTGCCAATGATCTCTTGTATCTTTCGACGTAACCTAACACATCCTCGTACTAGGTTTGATCACGGTGGCTAGATCGGCGATTGATCGAGCTCGACTTCCTCCCATGCTACGTAGCGATGTTTCTGCCTTCGACATTTACATGCGAAAATGGTGTCAAATGCCCACAGACCGGAGACATTCACTGTAAAAAAAGTTTTAAAAATCAACGGTATCATGTAATATTTATAATAACCCAAAAATTAAAATCTCTGAAATGTATATGTCTTAATATAAGTTTTAAATTTACATATAAATTAAAAATATTATTCTTAAGTTCTTTTGAATCACCATTTAGCAAATCCTCTTGACCACATTGGGTAACGATCGGTAGCACCGTATTTCTCCCCGACTTTGTACGACAACCCAGCTGATGAGGCATATTTTTGGCATATTTTATTTTAAATGATCGGGATACAGGCACACTTCTACCATTCATATACGAATTCTTTCTGTCACTATCCTATTTCATACTCTTTTAGGTAAATCCTGATACGACCCATGGTTGTGTCTAACTTTATAGTATATGTAGGCTTAGCAATTTGTGATTACTTCAATTTATGCATTAAACTGAAGTGATTAAACCAACATTATATAGTACTTAAAGAAGATCAAAATATGCATTATATGAAGTTCAACATGAATATTAGTACTTTTTGTAAATTTGAAAAATTATAAGTCGCTTACTCTTTATCAAGCACTTTTTCACTGCGTTTGGTTCAACTCCCTTCTCTTTTGTCTTCATCCCATATGGTAAATCACACTTGGTTGGTTGTACGATCTATGATGTACTCATGGCATAATAAAAGAAAGACTCATACGATATGTACCCCTCGCCCATAGACCCTAAGGTTTTCCTTGCTCAGCTAAACTAACAATTTCTTCATGTACCTCCCTAGAGAACATCCAACGACAAAACACCCCAAACTAATTCAACCTCATCTACTAGGTATGTCCCAGAGAAGATGATACAAAGTCCATGTTTAATGAGTAGTTCCTTCTCAATCCTTTCATCCTTAGCTATCTCTTAGCCTTCACAATGGAATGCCCATACATGAATCTCCTTTTAACAGCTACCCAATGTCAATGTGAATAACAAAATTTTAGATACTTAAGCATTCACGGTCTGCAGAGAAATTCATGTTTCACACTTACACGTGAACATAAGAATGTGAGCACTACAAAGAGAGTTAAACCATGTAATAATACATACAGAATAGTTATGTTTTACCAGTCTTGCATGGATAAAATTTATTAATATAAAAAATAATAAAATCATGATTTTTACATTATATATGTACTCTTATAAGATTCAAATGGTCATCGATTTCACTTAAAATAAATGGTCATCCATGGTGAAGCGACAACATAGTGAGCCGTATGAAGTTGGCACCCTCACATCCATTATAACCACTTTTCCAAAGATATATCAACTTTTTAGATCATGGGACGTCACCCTCTTTGAAAAACCATGAATTAGAGGGACCAACACCGCCTCGATCTAGTACATTCTAATCATCTTGGCCAATGTTTTCTTTTTAGTTTTTGAAGTAATAATATATTTCCTAACAACAAATGTCTGTTACTTTGTTTCGATGATATGTGCCTCCATAAAAGAGATGAAACATTTTTAAATATATGCATGAGATCTAATAAGTGGGAAATCTTAAGATGCCTACCCCCAATATGGAAGTCATAAAGAATGGAATTTCCTTTTCATCCCAGCAGGAAATTTCTCAACATAGTCTTAGAAAAATATGTATCCATGAACACCAGGCTCCCGACTGAATCAAACATTTCTATAGGCCTTCTCCTTCTCTCTGCCCCATGTCTAGACATTGGTGGTGTCATTATTGGAGGCCTGGGTTCTCTCGTTTTACCATTGCTCAGATCTTTGCTCTTGTAGAGTCTTCTTCTAGTAGAGCCACTGGAAAATCATACATTGGCTTTCGTAGGTCCTTGGACCATCTAGCTTTGAGAAAGGTCCACAACATTTACATCCAAAATGCCATACTATTCCTGAACCCTGAGATTATATTGTATACATTAATTAATATGCATGGAAAATTAAGAATATCATGAAGTCATAATCTATTACAAAAGAATTAAATAACTAATATGTGAATGAATATTACATATATAAACAAATCAATAAATTAAGCATGTAATTTACCAAGAGCAAACTCCTAAGCCTGGATAATCATGTGTATTATGGCACATATACCATACAACATAAAACTCCTCTCTTTCTTTGTAATGAGCCTTGATACATCGTATACATTTATCCCATCCCATAATTCCTTCAAATCATCTACTGGTGGTTGTAAGTAGACATCCATATTCTTCAGCAGTCTTCTGCAGAGGACCTGTGAAACCAATATAAGATGTTCATTCTTCATAGAGGAAAACCAGCAGGTGGATATTGTTGTTGATCACTACTATAGGCCAGCAGGAGATAATTGGTGTTCGGGAGGAATATGGGTTGATGCCATCATGGCTATCTTGCAGTCATTAGACTTCGTACTTCATCCTTGAATTTTGCAGACCATGTATCCTCTATGTCTTCATGGCTATTGAATCGATTGGGATTCGCACCAACTCCCAACTCATTTTTGTGTAGGCATACATCCTGCCTTAGCTAATTCTTTGTAATGAAAGAGCCTTTAGATCATAGGACCATAGGCACTTCAATATCTTAAGGAGACCGATTGTATAGTTTACCCTTCTTTTTTGATTTATCTTTTCATCATGCCATGTTTTGAACCCATCTCTTTATGCATATTCTCCTCTATATAGAATACAATCATTTGGACATGCATGATATGTATAGCACACATACATTTTCAACGAATTTTTGCCTCTTCGCGGCTAAAGTGAACATTTTATCACTCGAAGAACCTTATCTTTGAATAACACATGGTGGTGATCATGGAAAAATATATTAATAAATATGGTAATGTCAATATAATTATTAACGTTCATAAAATTTACCATTTGTAATGTTCATTGCGATTGTCTTGATTATATTCAAATTTATATGAAATTACTTTATGGTAACTTACCTCAAAACTAGAAACATGCATTCGACAAGCCAAAATTTGCTTTCAAGTTGTACGATGTATCGTTGTCCCCAAAAAAATTTGGGTAGACTTTTATTGTGGCAATTAAAAGAAGACAGTGGAAGCAAATTTAAGGCTGAAAAAGGTGTCGGCGATATGAGAATCATCCCCCTAACTGATCATCGTTTAGAATGCATCTAACAACATTGTCTCACTTAGCGGTCCATATCCCTTAAGTAATCATCCACACCAACCTCTATTTGATTGCCTCCATTGTAACACTGAATCACTTCTGTGTTGTGAGTCATTCAGGTGGTGGTGGACGTAGCGGGGAATTGAATCGGTGGTTGATTCAACCATTCTTATTGTTCCTCTCCAATTTTTTCTCTTAATTGATCTTCTCTCGATTTGACATTGTAAGGTAAAGTTACCCAGTATAATATGAGTGATGGTCACAGTTCATCATCACTGAATCCTAATAATTAAAAAAAAAATTGAGCATAATTAGTACAAAATATATGATATCAATTGATGCACCACGTTGACAATATTGCATGATTATAAATTGGTTTGACGTTGAAATAATTGTAACAATAAATATATATGCAAACCATTTATAATTATATTTACCATCATTGTCCGAAGTTGGCTGAAAGATGAAATATTTGTTACAATTGGCGGGGTGGAAAACGTATCCATTTCATCTACCAAATGCGCCTTGCGGTATGCGACTCCGATAAGAACTTCCAACATTTTGGAGCAATTTGAATATTTTGTGCATCGGAACATGATGTTGAATGTATACGATTTTCCTGAAATTTGTATACATTATAAATTTATTAAGTTGTGCATGATTGATTACTGAATAAAAACAATTTAATTAGATGGTAGAAATATAAAAATAGATTTGATAAATATTACGTCTCAGATGGATAGGAGAATCCACAATGGAATTTGAGAAATATTATGGAACGAGTTGGATTTTGAATAATTGTCCACTCCATATAATATATGATATTTTCTCCTACATTTGAGCAAAACAACGATAAATTTTTGTTTTCAATACAAATGTAATTTCGGTCGTGATAATAGGAATCTCACTTTCTTTGTGCATTTTGAAACATTGGCATATTTGAGTAACTGTTTTATAACTCGACGCACACCAATGTGATTCGATTGGGGGCATACAGTTATGAATATCTTAAAATAAAAAAGGCGCAACCTAACACCTTTAAAGTGGCTTGATGGAGTGAAGAGTAAGGCGGAAAAATACTTTCAAAAATCATTTCATAAAACTGTTGTTAAATACATAACCTTTTTCATTATTTCATTATTTTTGCAAAAAAAAATTGACTGGAAGATTTACGGGGATACATACACAGGAGCAAACGAGCACGAGAACACTATGGAGTAAGGAAATACATTCATAGGAAATTATTAATCGAAATTCCAAACCTCGGTAGATTCAAACCTTGTAGCATAGAATTTCAATTTATGTGAGTAAAGTTTAATTGTTTTTTTTTCCTTTTTTAAACTTTATACGGTAAGAAAATTTCAAAGTTTATTGTTTTTTAACCTTTTTTGTAAAGTTTTTTATGAAATAAAATAACAAAATCAAGATTTATTGTTTTATACTTTTACTTGAATTTTTTTACCTTTTTGATTTTAGAAAAAAAAAACCATTTTTAGAAACAAAACCCTAGATTCTTTTGTTTTTTTCCCTTTCTTCTCCCTCTTTTTGTAATTTTTTAAATTAAAGGCTTTTCAATTTGGATTTATACCAGGTTTTGTATAGTCATAAGACATCCAACCCATGGGATGACTTGCATAGTGGATCCCCAAATCCATGTTGGCCCTTGTGAATCTAAAGAAAACCATATTTTTAAAATGGGTGAAACTGCTGTATAGCCTTTTGATGCACTGTTATACTAGCGCTACAGTACAATGATAAAAAAATATATATATTTTTTTATCGATTAAATATATGTAACATATGGCACCGGTGCACTATTTCATTATGACGCACCATGGCTTGTCTTTGTTTCTAAAAAAAAAACCATTTTAGAAACAAACCCTACATTCTTTTTGTTTCTTCTTTTTCTTCTCCCTCTTTCTATGATTTGAATTATTAGGGCTTCTCAATTTATATTTATAGGGCTTGTATTGCTAAATATAATCCTAAGACATCCAACCCATGGGACGACACATAGTCGGATCTGATCCATGTAGGCACTTACGTAAATTAGAAAAAAAAAAGATTTTTTTTTTTTTTCGGTCCTACAATATTACATGAGCACACTAGTGCCTCCTATTATCACGATTGCATTACAAATGCGCAGTAAAAATTTAAAAAAACCATTTTTTTCTTAAGTACGCCATTTGTAAATATCACATGACCGTGCGCTATTTCATTAGGGGCGCTGCCAAGCATTTATTTGAAAAAAAGAACTTTAAAAATACAAACCTTATTATTTTGTTTCTTGCCCTACCCCTCTTTTAAATTTTAATTAGGAGCTTTTCAATTTTAGATTTATAGGGTTTTGTATTTTTAAATATGAACCTAAGCTGCATCTCTTTTAGATGGGACAATTAGCATAGTCGGATCTAATCCATGTCGGCCCTTGCGTGAATTTAAAAAAAAATAGATTTTTTTTTATCGAGTTGCACCCGATGTAACCTAGCACTGCTTGGTTCTCTATATTGTACAAGTGCACCGCATAAGTAATGTGATAAAATAATATGACTATTTTTCTTTTTTTAATCGGGGTATATATGTAAAATATGGCACTCGTTTATGCTAAAACTAACACTTAGACGATTTTATTATTTTATCATGGTTAACCGGTGTAGTTATTGGCATGTAATGCACAGTCTCCCTTGTTGACATAGAGCACTATATGGTCTATTAAGCTACATTTTGTGCGGTGTGTTTCAAAGACACCCACCTTTTAGCATCGGGTCATTACACCATGAATAAATACTGCAGTTTTCTTGAGATTTTTTTTCTTGAAAAGTTGACAATTTATTTACACACACACATAAATATATTAATGAATGATATGGTCTGAGTTTGAGATTGATAAGAAAAGTGCGAGAAAAGAGATCAAGTAACAAAAATACGATAACACATCAAGAAAGAAAAAAATAGGATTCTTTATAGATTCTTTACAAAAATATTATTTTTGAACTATATGTAAGTTTAACTAATATGTATTATTTTCATTATCATCAGGAAGCGAAAAATGGCAAACTTGATAATATTATTTCTAATCTAGGACCAGAAGAGCGTAAAAGCTTGATGGAAAAATTGCAAAAAGGATGAACCAATTAGATAATACTATCGATCAATATGAGTTTTCTTTTTTTAGTTTTAATTAATAATATAATTAAAATTATTAGATAACATGTGTCCAAGCAGTGTATTAATTCACATCCTATTTAATGTGCCACGAGGGACCAACAACTCGGAAAGGAATGTTGTTCTAAGAAAAAAAAAATATATAACATGAAAATGAAAACGAATTGCTCCTTGGCAACTGGAGTGGTGGAGGTTAACGAAAGGGGAATTTTTTTACAAAAGTTTGAGGATCTAGTGGGCAGAATCATGAAACTGATCTTTCCACTTACAATAAAAAAACAAAATAAATGATTTAAAATAAATTTTATCTAAACTACGGGAAGGATTTCCGGAAGGGTGAATTGATAGGACATGTCGGACTTTTAATAGCAAACCACATTGCAAAGCAATAAAAAAGAAGGAATGAAAGAAATAATATTCATTTAAATATTTTGTCTAGAATTATTTATAAATATCACTTTTGTTATACTTAATTTTTATATATGTCATGTTAATTTTCGGGAAAGATTATGAAAATCTCAAAAGATGAGCAGGGCGATATCAAAAAATATTCATTAGGAATGTCAAAAGGTGTCTGAGGAGATGGTCAAAGAAATGGAAAAAATTGCATTGGGAGGAGCCATATCAACAACAACGTGCTACAAATGTAATATGTAATCATTGAATTTTTTGATGATTAGGTACAATAAATAATAATTTTGGCATTAAATATTAATTTCAGTATTTTCTTGTAGAAAAAATAAATGGAGCCATTAAGCACATAGAAAACGGGACGAAAAAGGAAGAAAAGTTGATATCTAAGTTTGTGAGTAATTGTTACTTCCTTACCTTTAAACTTAACTAGATTTCATTTTTGTATTTTTTAGTTGTTTTAGAAGCATCATCTTAATTAGCTTCAAACGGTGCTAAGATACAAAGAGAACAACCATGGAGAATTGATTGAAATTGGGGTTAAATATAGGTTGTGAGTATATGTTGGCATAGCAAAACTTGGTATGGAATTTGTAAGCATCTATGATCTTTTTTACTTAGCTCAATCTATAATTAATAGAAAAGAATTGTCTTTTATTATTAAATATATGATTTGTTATGGGGTATAAAACTTGGAAAACAAAGTATGGGCTAGCATGATAGATCAAATCTTGAAAGATGGCATGTTACATGGTTTGAAAGAATGTGTATAGTTTATGAATAATTATTTTTTTGATAATTAA
The DNA here is from genome assembly GCA_034641835.2 of Pinus albicaulis. NCBI lineage: Eukaryota > Viridiplantae > Streptophyta > Pinopsida > Pinales > Pinaceae > Pinus > Pinus albicaulis. Next base: position 429,003,423 of record CM076576.1, read on the forward strand.
ATCATTTCTTTTCGAATTTACATTGATGTATATTATTTAATATTCCATTTTCATTATTCTCACGAATGTATATACACTCATTACGGTTGTTTTATGTTTGCGAGATGGAAGGTGAAGAAGAAGAAAATAATCAACACGAGTGAATAAAACATTCTGAAAATAACCCAAGTCATGGAAGTAGCTCTAGCATTGACAACGGTTCAAGCGAATGATAGATCACTATGTTTGGATATCAAAGCAAGGCATTGTATTTTGAAATATGTCTATAAAAATCGGACATTTTTTTCTTTAATGTAATAATTATGATGTCGCAATTGAAAGATAAAGGGATACAAATAAACTGTCCCATTTTGTATGACAAAGAATGTCTTATTCATATATATATATATAATAAAATATTTTAATTTATTCTATTTCATTCTCTATTACTTCTTCATGTTCTCATTCGTTCTAGAAAATGCACTAATAAAATTTAATTCATATGAATATTGTTATAAAGATATATATGTGTGACTTTTGATGAATAATGAATTTTAAAACTGATAAATTATAATTATAAACATAACAAATTAATCAAACATACATTCAAATTACACATTAATAAAAATTAATTAATATGAATATTGTTATAATATCATAATGAGATTTTGATGAATAATGAATTTTAAACAATCTGATAATTGCATTGTCACGAGGTCGATGTTTCTAAAAATACAAAATGAAAGCGGGTACGTGTATTCCTACACTTAGGTGCGTAATGATATTAAAGTGCAAGGTGCATTTTCGACATGGGCACTTCGAATACACGATACCAATTAAAAATCTCGGTGAGTTGTGTGATACTGTATACATAGAGGCATTTTTTTGTCTATACGCACCGGTGCATTTTAGCCTGATATAGGCACCGCATGAATACGTCTCATTATAAATCTTGTTTTGACGTTGTATGCCAAATCTTGTGAACCGAGATATTTAAAATCTTCTCTGGCTCAGTGCATTTGTACGATCTGGGCATCACAAAAGTATCTGATACCAATTACAAATATTGGTGCATTGGTTTGATCTTTAGCATATTTGGTGTGTTTCTATATGTAATATTCTAAGTTTTATGCGGCTAATTGGAATATTGATTTTTTGTCTTCTGACTAGGAGATGAATTAATAGGTAGCAGTGCCCTTACATTTCAAGCAAGATCCATCCATATGATGTGAAGAGGGATCATTATTGTAGTTGTATTTCACACACTCATGTGTGAAAAGGGACATTTGCATGTGGACAAGACCAAGTTTGAAGCCAAGTCAACAACATAAATGTAGGAGAATTGGATCATCAATAAAATCAGCTCAATATGAATGAGGATCAGTTTAGACAAATATATAGGGGAAAATTTGGTTAAGATACCCTTAGGTGAAAGGGGTTGAAGGCAGTTGAAGAGGGTGGTGACCTTGGCCAGATCAAACAACGTTGTCATGAAGGAGTGGCATTGATGAAGGTACGACCACCGGTTTTTGAGGAGATTGTTTGTGATGGTGGAAGCCACAGTGAGTGGGACCCAGGGTGAGGCTCACTTGATTTTGCAGGAAGAAGATGAAACCATTGAGGAGTTAAAACTATGAATTTATATTTTGATATGTCTTTAACCCAGACTTTTATCTCTTAGGTACATTTTAGCTAAGATTCTTTAGTCTTTGCTTACTAGAGTATTCACTGTTTAGGAATTCCATCTCTTCCCTTTGAGTAAACTCTTGGGAGAGACCCTGATCTATCATTCCACACATCGGCATTGCTGGTGCAGATTTAGTCTTGATTTAAAGCCACATAGTTTTACTGTGGAGATTGTGTTGAGTTTGAGGTGTTGCGGTGGAGGTTGAAACCCACTTTCAGAGTTGGTTTATAGGAAGGATTCCTTCTATTGGGAGATTAGTTTTAGGTTTCTTGGGATGAACACTAGATATTTGGCAGCAAACCAATATATTTCCATCCACTTTCTGAGTGTTATTCCGGTCACGGAATTGCATTTATTTTTTAGAGCTGATTTCAGTGGTAGCTCTGTGGTTGTTTCTAGGAGTTTTCTGTGTTAGGTTCTCCTTTTCATGGGGAAGACCTTTGATGGATACGAACCAAATCCAAAAGAAAAAGATTTTAAGCATTATACTCCTTTGTTCTTGAGTTTGCAATGATTATGTAGTCTTAGTGCTCGAGATCTGTTTGTATTTGGGTGTAATTCCACGAAACCCTTCAGGGTTCTCTAGATTTTTATAAAGGGGCAGATCTCGGTTCATGGGCCATATTATTTAATATATTATCAGTTCTATTTTTCCCTACTATTCCTATGTATAAAACCTCATTATAATCTAAAATTAACATCTTATGTATTAATTTCATGTTGCGGTAGTTTGGGGTTTCATCATTTTTGAGTTATACTAGGTGTGGGAGAATGCATTTCCTCATATTTAGTTTGATTTATTTACGATCTATTCTTGGATTTAGGTATTGTGGATCTGAGGGATCAAATGATTTTTGTTTTTTACATGTATATATTTTTGAAAATGTGCTTTTATGCATGCATTGTTGTGATCCCATTTTGGGATGTCTGAAGATGTGAGCAAGATATTTAAAAAAAACAAACTTTTATTGTGGACTTAGACCAAGATTCTATAAGAGGAAGGAGAGATCGGAGAATAATGGAAAAATGAGCTTTGTCCTCATCACTTTCAAATCTATGAAGAACCTCTCCAAAGGAGGTTAAATAGAAATAAGAAAAGAGTTGTGAAAAAACTAGAGGGGTTTCAAAGAGGAAAATTGTGTGTGCCTATTCTCAAAGGAAAGAACAAACCTTTAGCCTTAAGCTTAAAGCATTTGCTGCCTCTTCCTTTTGAGGAAGAAAACAAAAAGGCATGGAGATGGAGGGCACTTGGAACATGAGATCTAAGTGGATACCTTGCAAAATACGAGTCACAATATCAAGCTTTCAAGGAGACTACAACACTTCCTGGAAGTTTATTAGAGCTAGAAGAAAGAGGCCCACTGTAAATAGGAGGATGAGAGGCAATATATGTCTGTGTCTACTTTGATGGATAAACCCACATGTTCAACAAAGGATTGGGTGATGAAGCTTGATGCATTTCTTCCTACTACATCTAAGTGGTAGAAGAGGCTGGTGTGAGATATTAGTCTTGTTACCTTAAAGGAAAGGCAAAAGCTAAGTGGTTGAGTCATGTAGGTCAGCTGAGAGTGTCTAGTTTTGTAGATTTCACTCAAAGGGTGATCAAAGATTTGATAAGAAGGAAATCGGAAGGAAGGAGCCTTCACCACCACTTGAGGAGATTTGTACTAAATGGTACAACTATGGAGGAAACGACCATCATCAGCAGTAGATGGGGAAAAAACATATTGGAAGGAACCGGCCTTGCAATATACAAGATGTTTCCAAGCTACAGAGTGTATGATTTCCACATTCTATTGTACAGCAAATCTTTTAGGGTTGTGAAATCTACGCTTTGCATTAAGTCAACATATTGCTGATTTGGAGACGACGGGATTGCACTAGATGTGCAGCCTTGAATGGATCAAGGAAAGGATGAACCATCATCCTAATGTGCCACTATTGAGGTGCACGCCAACTTGGGGTTAGGGTGTGACGGTTATTGGATGATAGGATGAACTTTGTCCCAAACAAAATTATGTAAAACCATATGTTCATCCTTGAGTTGGGACATGGGAGCCGACTAAAACACTATGGAGGAGATTAACATCTTGTCAGTAATGGCAGTGAGGAGGTTTCACCTTCATCACACTTTGGATCCTTATGGATTCAAACTGGGCAGATGAGAGATCTTAGGAGATCTCAAGAATGCATTTCAATATCACATGAAATGCAAGAAAGGATAAATCTAATTTAGGAGAATGGTAGTCTTGATTGGAAGGGTACCAAGGTAGAGCATGATGGAAGGCACCCACATTTGGATGAATGGGTTTTGGATGGAAGAAAAGCTGGTAAATCTATGATGCGGGTATCGGGGAGGCTTAGTTGCGGTGGCTACTCCCAGAGGAGTTTGGCCATCATGTGACATATCACCTTTCTAGGGTATGTGGGGGTATAAGGGAGAAGCAAAACTTTGTTACTTTGGTTGTTCTTTGGAAACTGTAGGCGATTTGATCTCATGCACATGATGTTGCGGGAGTAGGAGATAGCACTATCATGTGCAAAGGGGTACCTCCTTGGCAAGATGATCAGGGTACTTCTACTTTGGAAGGAACTTCTTATATATAGTATCATTGTGGGAGTGTCTTTGACAAGGAGCATGTAAAAGATAGGAACTATAAGTTGGGAGGTCTATTTGCATAGGCCAACAACAACATCACTTGGGAGTGTGGATTTATTGGAATATCCCAAGGATCACTTCACACATGATGCACTTGAGTGAGCCAGAGAGGAGTGAGAGGAATGGGGTGAGTGGATGCATTTCATCTATTATAGAGATATGATCTTTGCTTGGATTTCCAAACATAAGAGAGTGTGATCTTCATGCGGCCTTATAATTCATTCTCTTCATGGAGGTATGTCTTGCTATGGAGGACTTTATGGATCTATGTATCATCTTACTTCAAAGACATGAGTAAGATTTTTGTTTTTGAATTTGTGATTATCTAGCACGATGTTGCATATATTTATCATTTCTGTAGGTTCATTTGCCCCACAAGAGGCCATGACTTCTCTTTAGACTTCCATGGTCAATTGTGGGCCAAGTTATATGATGGAGACAACCATATTTTATGTGGCCTTGGGAAAGTTTTTCACTACTCTTATATGTATGCTCGGTTAGTTCACCGGCCATTTACTATTCTTAGTAGATGTAGTAACATAACTAGCCAATTTTCAAGAAACAAGTTGCCATGCTATTTTAAAACAACGATGTAAAAAGCACATTGTTGCGACCACTTGGGAAAGCGGTAGCCTTTCAGCACTATATAGAGCTTCAGCCATTTTCTCATTTGGATTCCATATGATGATCATGTCCTGCTTCATCATAATTGGATGGTTTAAGCAAACTTCATTCTCAACGTTAGAGAAGGGTCTTTGGGTCAGTCTTCTTCTTTCCCTCGTGAGAAATAATATTGCAACCCAAGATTAGTAAATAATCTGCACTTATTATGAGTGGAGAGAAGGATGTGATGGGGTAGGCTGCTTTTCTACCATGTTCATGTTTTCAGCCCCACCCATTACTTGAGCCAAAGGTGGAGAAGAATTTTTAGGAGTTGCCATGTTTGGGGGTGACTCATTTTGTATGGATGATAGCTTGGGGATGGGAGATTCACATGGGAATGATGGATCCCCAATCTATATCAGATGTGTAAATAAGGCCTTTAGACAACCCATTTCTTCCTCCATGGATATTTTACTTTTACATGATGATAGCTATTTAGGGATGCTCACCCAGTAACATGTAGGAAGGAGGCAACAAATCTTATTGATGAAACAACATCTTCATCCTTGGGTTTATCATATGGGGATGCTACAGGGGGGAAGATGAGGATCTTTATTTCTATCTTGTAGTTTCTTGAGAAATAAAGCTCTGGGAGGAGGACACAATATTCCCAGAGTTTAGCATCAAATTGTTGGAATATAGATTTTTGTCTTTTACACCTAGGATATGAATAAATGGGCAAGGATGCCCATAAATTTCAAAATAGGAATAAAATCCCTTATGATGTGAAGAGGGATCATTGGTATAGGCTGTTCACCTTCATGTAGAAAAGGGACATTGCGTAATGAAGACAAGTCAACTTTGACAAAGTCAACATCATAAATATAGGAGGAGTGGATCATTTTGATAAATCAGCTCAATATGAATGAGGATTAGTTTAGAAAAATATATGAGAGATGGATTGAAGACCCTTAGGTATGAAAGGGCTTAAGCGGGTTAGAAGGAGTCCAACCTTTGCAAATAAATGAATGGCTTGTCATGAAGGAGTGGCATTGATGAAGGTACAGTGTTTGGAGAATTATGTGATGGTGGAAACCCTGTCAGGTGGGACCCAGGTGAAAATCACTTAGTTTATAAGGAATAGGATGACCATTGCAGTTTGTTTATGAATATTATTTTGATATGTTGCTTAGAATTTTCTCTCTTGAACATTTTAGCTAAGATTTGTTGGTGTTATTTAGCACTAAGGTATTCCACTGTTTAGAATTCCATCTCTTCCCTTTGAGTAGCTCTGCAGGAGGGCTTGATCTATCATTCCACACATTTGCTTGTTGGTGCCAAGCTTTAGTCTTCAATTTCAATGGCAGTTCTGGACTTATTTTGTTGAGTTGCAGATATTGCGATGGAGGTTGAGAAACCCACTTTTACGAGTTGGTTTTTCATAGGAGGAAGGATTCCTTCTATTAGGAATCGGTTGGAGGGTTCTTAGGCCTGAATTTAGATATTTGGTAGTAGGCCAGTATATTTCCATCTTATACAATTTTATTCAAATTCTGGAGATGGTCTATTTTGGAGAGGCAGGTTTGATTACTGTGTGGTTCTTTTGGAGTTTCCTCTATGATTGAAGTTCATCCTTTCATGAGGCTTTTGATCGAGATATCTACCTAGTCTACATTCTTTTGACCTTCTATACTCTTGTGCTTCATTTTGCGGTGATTGTTTATTCTTGATGTAGGTCTGTTGTATTTTGTGTATTCTTTAGAAGTACTTCCCAAGTTCTATAGATTTTGTATAAGGTCCCAGATCTCAGTTCATGGGCCATATTGTTTAAGTATAATATGGATATGTTTTCCACAGCATTCCCTATGTAAAACCCTCATTATCTATGTAATCTCTTTATGCATTAATTTCATGTTCTTGATGGATTTTGGGTTTCATCATTCTTTTTGAGCTATACTACAGGTGTGGTGTGTTTACCTCATTTTAGTTTGATTTTCTGATCTATTCTTGATTTAGGTTATATGTTGTAGGATCTAAGGGATCCAAGTATTTATTTTAATTTTACGTAGCATATATTTCTGAAAAATGCATTTTTTTATGCATGCATTACTAAGCAGTCCATTTTGGGATATCACACTGTAGATACATGCATGATAGTTGATATGACCTAGCTAGACATGGCACTAAATCTGAACCAATTGAATGTCCCCGTGCATTCTTTATCACCAACACCTAATAACCAGTTTTATTTTTTCACTTAACGGCTGGGTAAAATTTCTTCGATACATCCCAGGCAAGCTCCCTCTGAGGTTCGCACCGGTGCGTTAAATTACGATTAGTGCCTTTGATGAAAAAACATCGCTAATTACCTGGAAGGCCACGTTTTTTAGTTGTGTTGAATTTCATTAGAAATATGCAAAACCTCTTGTAAGCATAAACGGATGTTGTAGAAAATGTTTTTTAGGAAATTTTGGCTGATTACATAACACAAAAACATATTTGCAACCTCACTTCCCAGTTATTTTTATGTGATGGCTAGCTCAATTCCCATACCCATTTCACTCCATTTCACTCAATTTCACTCAAATTTCATGCCTCCTTTGCAAAACCCTTTTCCACTTTCACCAATTTTCTCTCCCATCTCCAACTTCCCTAACCCTTCATTCTATCCCTTTTTCCCTTCCCTGTTTTGTCCCATTAGGGTTTTTTCCCCTTGCAAACAATAAATGGAAAATAGAATCACCCACAATAAGGATGCAGATGATGCAGACATAGGGCCTTAACACTCTTGAAATGATGTATATGACTGTCAAATCATTGTTTTCAAAGGTGGTGTCTTCCTTTTTGTGAACAAATTTAGAAGATAAATACCCTTTTGTGGCAATGTTTGCCCTTAGCTAAAAGACAAGGTAATAATTAAGGGGGTTACTTTCACTATATCAACTAATGTAGTAGCTAAGGCCATAGGGATACCAATCCATGATGAAAAATGCCTCTCAAAAAGAGACGAACTGGACATTCAAAATTGTATCCCTATCTCGGAAGACATTAGCAACAACACATGAAAAATATTTTTCTTGTTGGAAGCTCCTTGAGAAGTATACACCCTGTGAAGATCATCATGAAGTAATTCACATGAAGAATATTTTCTATTCTATATAGGTATGTTTCATACTTCTCATGCATTCCACTGAATAAATCATGGTACCCTATTACTTCTACGAAGTTTTGGAAAATATGGCGGAGAAAAAAGTTGTGTCAACACATAGTCTTGAAAGAAGCCTATTTCACCATGCTCTTATCAAAATCATTATTTTACCACTAAATTGAACATATCATCACTTGGGGAAGACTGTACAAGCATATGTCTTTCTGCATTCATGTGGCTACTAGCCCTAGTTCCACATAGGCACTATCAGCACCATCCGACATGTGAGTTTGAGCTCAGCTATTACCAAATTTTAGTAGGGAGGGAAGATTGAGTCACACTCGAGGATACACGAGGTAGAAGAGCTTGTGTTTTCTCATATATTGAAGGAAGGGGCCAAGCCCACAACCCAAACCAGGCGAGGACACATTTACATCATATATCTTTGCATGATGAGAGACTCATCCATCATGCAGTGACATAATGTAGACTTGGAGGCCGATTGAAGAGCATGAAAAGCTAGAAAGGATAATCAAGGAAAAAATATTCTGAATCAAAGAACTCAAGGACAGAACCAGCAGGGTCTAATTTTATGATTTCCTTCTAACATTGAGAGCAATCAGTTAAGAATAAAAAAAAAATCAACTGGAAAAATCAATTTGACTAGTATGCATGATGTGAAAGGAAAAGTAGTGGTTGTGATGTAAATATTAAATAACGAAGAGTAGGTGACAAGGAAAGACAAGGACCATGGGTCTGCGAAGAACGCCGAAAGAGAGAAAAATCCACCGGATGAAGAGTTGGCATTTAGAGAAAAGGTATGGAAATGAATGAAAACATGGGATTTTAGCTTGAGAAAATTCAATATTCACTTGGAAAAGCTCCTTAACAAAGAATGGAGATAAAGTTTCAAACATGGCTAACCACTACTACTAGAAATCAAATTGCCAAAATTAAAAGTCAAACAATTTCAACTGGCCCAGAGGAAACCCTAAAAGTAAAGGAGAAGGGTAACAGAGATATACAGCTGATGATTCCTTAGTACCCATAGCCACACACCTTGTCAAACATCTATGGACCAAATTAAGGATTTTTGAAGAAATTTTTTTATTTTCAATGGGTTTAACAGTCAGAATGGAAATTTTGAAAACTGATCCTACTTGTGAAAAGCGTGATATGCATGAGCCCACTATGTTTTTTTGGGGTTTCCATTGGATGAAAACTTAGCACGTTGGTGGATTCCTCTTGATGAGTAAATCAATCACAGATATTAATTAGACCACATCAACCTTTTGGAGGTGAAATACTGTATGAAAATAATGAACTTTACGCCCTATTTTGGAGGTTCTTCAGCACTACAGGTACTCTTGGGAGAATGAAGTTTTGGAGGGCTAGGAGCCACCTTTTTGAGTGCTTGAAGAGCCTATCATGTAGCCAAAATATAAATATTTCCATGAATTTCATCAGCATTTGGACACTTGGAAGGCCTTCAAATTCCCTTTTCCCAGTTCCTCCGCTTTCCTCTGGCTCCCTTTGTAACTTTTCACAGGAATTCACTGCCTTTCTCTAGAAAGGAATTTTTTACTCATACAAAGAAATTTGACCTAGTTTGACTTTTTAATATGTAATTGATGAATTATGATGATTTTAGTATCTGCAAAGGACATGTTTTCAGCTCGTAAATAGTGATGAGGTGGAGTACACTACTTTTAATGTAATTTTGGTCAAATATCTAGTTTCCTATGATGAGATGGTGGTTGACCCTTCACTAGAACATTAGGGTTTGTTGAGAATATCATGTAATCAGCTCCTGGCCCAGTGGATTCAGCACTGAAGAGGGGAGATGTTATTTTGGTCTATATCTGCTCATTTTTAGAGTCATTTGGTTGGACATTAGGATTGTAACTATTGTGGCTTGTACTTTTCAACTTTCATAATTAAAATCAAAGGATGTAGTTATGCTTCTTGTAGAGTTCCTGTGAAATGAGTTTATTATCATGTATTTTCTCTGTTTTAATATTTGTGAATGATATATAGCTCCTCTTTCTATATCTTCCTTGTATCTTGGTAACTTTCCTTACGGTTCATGACAAATTCTATAAATTTAGCTATGTTTATATGGAGGCTGTTTTGTGTTTCATGCTTCCGGTTTAATAAATTCATGATTGAAAATTCTGTTAGAATCCCTCTACTTCAAACTCACCACCATACCTACAAAACCTAAATCCATCCATAAATCCACTTCTACCTTGCTCCTTTCTTCATTTTAGCGATACACCACTTTGTTCACACTAGAACTAGCTGGAACTCATCTGCCAGTCCAACATCAAACCCTAAAACACTCAGAAACTATCTCAGATTATACATATCTAGCTCATGTCTTCATATCACATTTAATTATTGGTTGATCCTAAGAGAACACTCTCATCTTGATGAGGCCAGCTACTAGGTCAAAGTGGTATGTGGTTACACACGTGAGTCTCCTTTTTAGCCTTCGCAGGCTTGTTTAGATACTAACACCTCACGAAGAAAGGTCATAAATATTAAAAAAAAGATTAGAAATGGTATTTTTGAATCTACATCTTGGTAGTTATGTTCAAATACTATACAGTTTTTGAATAATACATTCAATATATGCAGACAAAAGAATTCTAAAGTCAACTTGGAAGATCAGTCCAATAGACTCAAAATAAATAGTGGTACCCCAACGAGAAGGTAGTTCCAAAAATAAATAACATTTCATTCAGTATTATATACAAATTATTCCTTAGAAAATCCCACGTCACAATCTAAACAACCCGACTATATTAAACAAAAGGATGAACTAGTTTATTTTAAGCATGCAGTGCCCGGTCTCCAGGTGGGTTATCTATTCACAATGCCAGAAATTTTGTCTATAGGGTGAATGGTTAAGATATTTTAATCATCCAAACACATTCTAGAGTCGTTCCGAGGCCATCATTCAAATCTAAATGAGATTTGTTATAAGCACATTACCAAAATTTTTGGAAGCTTAGGCTTGTTCACTGTCACGTATAGGTTACTCTTATTCCATACATTCTATGGAAATAGAAGGAGTCATCTCCCCTTTCTGTTATTTTTTGAAAGTGAAAATTGAATTTTTAAAAAATGATATAGAGTTAGGTTCGCGTTGAATTTTTAACGTTAGTGGGACAATAGGTTTTCAATATATTTTTTTTTTGTAGATTTAGATATAAAATAGAAAATAAATAGGGGGGCTATAATGTGTAGTGCAGGCCTAAAAGGAAATCATATTTTATGGTAAATGCTTATTTTGTCCCACACATGATATCTAGACTAACATGATATTGATCAAGTTTCAAATAATCCTCTACATAGAGTCAACAGCAGCTTCATTAAAGGAGAATTAATCTGAGGCTCCATGTACACTGCTCGATGAGAAAAACAAAGACTTGAGATTAATTAAAGTCCAGAAAGCAGGAGTGATGATGTTTTCCTTTGTGATGGGAAGTATACTTATTTTAGGAAATTATTTATTTAGATGTTGGTATTAATAATGCTTTATTATTTTTCATATGGTCAGAGGATAATGAGAAAAATGCTTGCAATAAGCAGAAAGAAGTCATTTTGAAGAAGAGGGGATGTAGATGCCATTTTATTGCCAAGGTTATGGTTCAAAGCCCTTTGAGATAGAAATAATAACATACAACATGTATGACTGTATGAAGATGAGAGACATTATTTTAATCATGGGAAAAATAGTATTTCGGGTGATGCTAGGTCTCTAGATAGAATGAGAAACTTTCGAGGACATGATTTCTTGTATTAAAGTTTTTTTTTCTACAAGTGTGTTCATTTCAGTTTGTAAAATGCATATAAAATATATTTGCCTCAGACCTTACAGATTGTGATAGGTATTTTCTTATGTATAAAGATTTCAAAACATCTATAAATTGTATGATCAGAAATTACTACTTCCATAAAAATGAGAATGGTGTGAATATTTTATCCCTTAATAAGCAATAGGCATGGATTTCAACATTCCTTTTTCAGAAATAAATATCAGGGTTAGTACTATGATGGTCATTGTTGAAATCATTTTGGTTATAGCCAGTTCAATATGATTAATGGTGTAAAAATTCATTCATTTTTTTTTATTTAATGAAGTATGTTTAGCACACACTCATAGGTGTTTGACGATAAACAAAGTGAGTTCTGTTCATAGGTGGTGATGTCTTACTTAAGTATATCATTGTGGTTGGAGCACCTAATGCATAAGGTGTTATTAAAACTACGTCATGATTGGAGGGTGATACCTTTATGGTTGATGATTAGCTGGATGAAATTATTGCTTTGGGGGTGACTTGATATTTTATTGACATTACAACTTTATTCAATCTAAATATTTAACAAATGAATTAAATATGGAGAGTATCAGAGTTGGTGGTAATGTATATGTTTGTAACATGCAAGAGTATAGCTAAAAAATGTGTCGTTGTAGAGAGATCAGAAAAAGGAAAATGAATGTTCAATGAAACAGAGGCCATATCATGATAAATTATTTTAGACGATGAAATGACTAATGCAGCAGTAGGATTTTCTGAAATTTCAAATAGGAGATGAATTTTTTGGACTATTTCCATTCAAAATTGGGTTGTAGATAAGTTTAGTAAGTGCATGTTATATTTATGGTTATACTTTTTGTTTCATAAAAAAGATAATATATATTTATTAATTAGGTTTTACATTTAAAGGGATGTGAGTAAGTTTGCAAGAGATTTCCTCGTGCAAATCGGGGGCAAAATAATCATATGGAAACATATAATTTTATCTGGAATACCTTTCTATCGGTAGTGTACATATTTTCATTAGGATGGATTGAGTTATTTCTCTCTCACAAATGTTAAGACCATGTTACGGAGTTAAGGAAATTTTAGAAAACAAAGGATATTTGAAGAACTAAGAGAAGAGTAGCTTGGAATATCAATGGAAAAATCTCGAAGAATTCGAGATAGTGATTGCATCCCTAAAACAGAGCATATATCATGATTATCTGGGTGAGAGTCAAAGTACAACTAATATGCGATATCTTATCCTTGGCATCCACTAGAAATTTTTCTATGATTTATGGTTTTATTACGTATCATTGTTTGCAAGCATGCATAAAAGTAGGTTGGTTTATTCCCCTACAGATTCATGTCTTTATTGGATGTGATACCAAAACCAATACATTCAATTCCCCTCCTAAGATAGCTATGGAGGAGCAAATATAGATACGGATGTTGACACAACTATCATGGTTGATAAACGTGTAGATACGAATGTTTAGAACTTAGTTGACTAGAGAGGAGTTGTTTGGCTACATAGACATGTTGAGGAATAGATATCACCCTGCCTGGGCAGATAAAACGTTGATAGTTTGCAAAAAAATGTTAGTTGTTGCTTGCAATGATATTCATATTGTAGACTATGAGAAGCTTAACCTTTGGTTGGAGGTATTTTATAGGTCATATTTTAAGATAAAGAAAGTTTCTTAACCCTAAAAGAAAATCAAAGAGTAAAACCAAATTGTCGGCAAATCTGTTGAATGTGTACATCAATTATGAACCATTTCAGTTTCAACATCTCAATAAGTGGTCGTCCTCATTCCAATAATTCATCCTTTGTGGCAGGTAAGTTGTAGAAATTAATGGAAATGTCTTTATATTTAAATTATTTTATATAGACATAACTATATTTCTTAATGAAGGCATGTGTAAATGTTTGCGGTGAGTGCAACATCCCATAGTGTTTCTCCTATGGATCATCCTCCGATGGAGGCATGCTCAGGATTGGATGGGATTCCTAATTCATGTATTAGATTTTATGATGTTTGTATTACTTTAAGTCGATTATTTTTTTTAACATTCAGAAATTGATTTCTACTCCTTAAATTCAAAGAGCTTCTCCTATGGATCATCCTCCATTGGAGCATGCTTCGTTGGTTGAAAATTGTCGAATTGACGATTTTCTAGGTTTGTTGTTATATCTTTCCTCTTAAATGTGTGTATTGGATGTTATTGATGTTTTTAATGTATATTCTTAATGTTTGCAGAGGTGAAACATCCCACTACTGTGCCTTCAATTCAAGCTCATAGATGGATACACCATCTATCTCGTTTTCATATCATTCAAGGTGCATTAGATGGGATTCCTAATTCATGTAGTCAATATTATGACGTGTTTATTACTTTACATGCCATTATATTATTTGATGAAAATTTCATTATTATCTTATAGATGCAAGAGATTTCCTATGGATCATCCTCCATTGGAGCATGCTTTGTTGGTTGACAACTGTCCAGTTGGTGATTTTCCAGGTTTGTTTCTATATATTTCCTCTTAATTTTCTCTAAATGTGTGTACTATATGTTGTTTGTGCTGCTAATGTAGTGTATGAATGTTTTCATAGGTGTGACATCCCACCAGTGTGCCTTCAATTCAAACACATATACGGATGCACCATCGATCTAGTTATCATATCATTCAAGGTGCATTGGATATGATTCCTAATTCATGTAGTTAATATTAGTGTGTGTATTACTTTGCATGCCATTATTTTCTTTGATGAAAATTACATTGTTATCTTAAAAATTCAAGAGCTTCTCCTATGGATCATCCTCCATTGGAGCATGCTTCATTAGTTGACAAATGCCTAATTGGTGATTTGATAGGTTTTTTGCTATGTATTTCCTCTAAATTTTATCTTAAATGTGTGTATTGGATGTTATTGATGTTGTTAATGTAGAGTCAGAATGTTTGCGGAGGTGTGACATCCCACAAATGTGCCTTCAATTCAAGCACATAGATGGATGCACCATCGATCTAGTTATCATATCGTTCAAGGTGAATTGGATGGGATTCCTAATTTGTGTAGTCAATATTATGATGTTTGTATTACTTTACATGGCATTATTTGCTTTGATAAAAATTACATTGTTATCTTATAGATGCAAGAGCTTCTCCAATGGATCATCCTCCATTGGAGCATGCTTCGTTGGTGGACAACTATCCAATTGGTGATTTGTCAGGTTTTTTGTTATATCTTTCCTCTTAATTTTCTCTTAATCTCACTAGAAACCAACGGTGGAGATTTACCTCCCTCACCTAATGAAGTAAATCACAAGGGTGTATGAGTATAGCACAAGTGGTTTCAACAAGTTATGATGGTTGGTTTCCAAAATTACAGTCAACACAACAGAATGGATGTCACATGTTTATTTCGTTCATCAATTTTCATTCATTGAAGGCCTAATCTAGCTATAAATCCTAAAATAGCTTTATGTTTCATGTGATTCCAAATTCTCATATTGGGAGCATTGCTCCTAGTATAATATTGATATTCATATATTTAAAATTTGTGACGTGTCTTAAGATTTGGTTATGTTGTGTAAGTCATTTTCCATACAAACAAACAACATGCCAAAGAGAAAGGTTTCGAAATCCAAACAAATTATTTGGAGACAACTTGTAAAAAAACATCCATATATTTTGATTCCCAATTCGAGATCTCGAGATGGAATACACATAATTTTTCAATAGGGATATACTTTATTTAGTAAATTATATCATAAAAATATTGTAATATTATATGGTTTCTTTCCCAAATATTATTGATCTTAAAGTTTTCTACATTTTGATATATAATGTATGAAAAAGAAAGACAAAGGGTTCAAAACTCTTTGGGAAAAACCTTTGTGTATTGTATACTTTTCAATATCAATATGGTTTTCTATCTGTGGAATTTTGAAAGGTTTCAAAGGTTCATGTGCTATTGTTTTCTTGTTTGTTCTCCTTCTACGTGTTTGTTCTCCTTTTTTTTGCTCGTATGTTCATATATTTAGTATTTGAATATATGTGTAATGAACTATAATTCATGTTTTATTTCTCACTCTCATAATATTTAAGTTCTCTAAGAATTTTTCCATATAAAGGTTACAAAAATCACTATGTGGTGCTTTGTTTTTTTTAAATCAATATGTTATTCTTCTATTACATCCCGATTTTTACAATTTGAACAAAGAAGCCAATACTTGTCTTGTCTTTGCTATAGCCTTGAAGGATTTGCAACTCTTACTCATTTTTGTAGCCATAAGCACACATATGAATATGGACATGAATGGGGATTTTTCTTCCCTTGTTTTCAAAATTGATTCCTTGTATATGCTCATAAAAACTTTAGTATATGTTTAATCCAAAGATTTTAACTTGTATTTTATTGAACATGAACTTAGCACTCTTTAATGTTTCATGGAAAATCATTTTCCAATGCTTAATAACTTAATTCACGCAAACTTTCTCGGATTTATGATTTTTCTTCTAATGATTAATAACTTAATTCACACAAACTTTCTCGGATTTATGATTTTGCAGTATTCCTGTAGGCGTTGGAAAATGATTTTTGAACACTCCTCTAGGCAATGGAAAATGATTTCCCAACACTTTTCTGAATGATATTTTAAATACTTTTGACTAAAAACTTGTCATTTTTCCAACGTTACCAACAAGGTGGATGAGTGCTTGCTATGAAATTAAAGAAATAGCCTACCCCCTTGTTTCCTTACAATCAGCGACCCAAATTAGAACATAATTTTATGATTCAATAAATACAACAGTAACTCTGGAAGGAATTTCTTGATATAGGGGATAATCATGAAGTTCTCGAGGGATCAAAGCATAACCATAAAACTTGCAAGGACAAATTACAAACACAGAGCACTTTTACCAAGCATACAAGAAAAAGCATTTTGAAAAGGGATACTCCCTCAGAGACAATGCATTTGGATAACATATCCATACTCATATGTGTGCTTAAAATTTAGTGGAAGGAAGCCCTCATTAAAATGGTTTTTATTTTAAACTTATATTTTAATTGGATCCACCCTTTCCCATTAAAACCCCTCACCTTCCCAAAACCTTTAAATCATGGTAACAAAAGTCATAACATTTAATGGAGTGCCTTATAATTTTCCCCTCAGTCATCCCCTACCCTTTTTCCCTTGAAACTTTGTTGAATAGATGCTTGGTTGTATTTGGTATTTTTTTTTCATGGTGTTGAAGATATTCACTATGTGTCTATTAGAAGTTTCATTTGAAAGAAATTCTTTCTAAAAATCCTTGTTTCTTCCAACCAACCCCTGTAGGAAATTGTATCTTTATCTCTTAACTACATGTTGTTTGATAATATGTGCCTTAGTTCAAGCCATCCTTGTACAATAATGGTTTATAGGATCATGTTTAGATGGCCTCATATTTATTCCTCTTAAAGGAGTGTCCAGGTCTCTGAGAGGGTGTTTTCCTTTCCAACCTCTCAAGAATTGTCTATAGTAGGTCCAATCCGTTAAGGGATCTACCAATGGCCTTTGAATTTGTACTTTCTTTTAAGTAGGGGATATTGGACATGGAAATTTGCATGTCATAATTTTGGATGTCTAAGTTTCTAAAATGGAACCCCAGAATGTGAAATGTAAAGATCAAACCAATTTAACTCAGAAGCAAATGGATGCGTTCAAGTAACACAAAATATGGGATATACTTAAGAGTTTTTCACAACAATCATCATGTTAAGAATTGCTATGTATTACACTTGATACCTTTATATAAGTCAACCAAGGAGAGGAAAGGAAAGGAATATCCATGATATGGACAAAAAATATATCTATTACATAACTACTTTTACAAAGTCTTCCCGTTCTCAAGAGAATTCCCAGAGTTTACAAAAAATCACCTACAAACGTTCACACATAAAAGTCATGTTTTACCCTTAGGCATAGAAAACTAAGTTATGTCCAACAAAAGAGTCCTAGACATCATGTCAACAAAGAGAATTTCAATAACAGACTGAGTGAAGCAAAAGAGATACTATGACCTTGAATGCTACATGTGGTTGGTTTTAGACTATCAATTGATTTATTTATTTTCCAAGACTTCTTTTTTGAAAATTATTTACACTAATTTCTTTTTGGAAGGGGATGGTAACTTATGCATTCCCTTTATAGTAGTTTTCCTCTAACAGAGGCCTTTTGAAAAATGTTATTTCCTTCTCTTTTATGCATTGTCTGTTATCTTTGTATCATTTCTTGTGGTGGTTAATCTTTGCTTTATTTATTGCGCAATTTTTATTTCACATTGCTCTACTTTTCCTACAATATTTTCTCTTTTTTAGAATATTTTACATGCCAATTTTTTGGTGTTCATATTGATGGTAAGTAATGCTTGTAACAAATATTGCTTAGGTAGTTTTCTGTTTTTGACCAATGATAGGTGATGTAAAGAAGGTATTGTTGTGATTCTTCCAAATTTTAATGATTGGTTTGTTGCTTCTGATCTTATGATTATTAGACAACCATATTATACTTTTGGAATTGCAGGAAATGCATTTCTTGTATTTTAATTTATCATTGTTTACAAAAATTTTGTAGCAAAGTAATTTTAATGAGGATTCTATTTTATAAAGTATTCTTTTTGTTAAAATCTGTATCTTTTACATGTAAAATCTAATCCTTGGTTGAAGAGGGACCACGCTAGTTAGGCTAAGAATTTTTCAAGTTTTCAAGTTGAATTTTTGTAGGGGTCATAATGAGCCATTCAATTCCTCAAGTAATGACATGGGCATCTAGGGAACATCTTTATTGGTTAATTGGAACTGCAAATTGTAATTGATTGAAATCTACAAGTAGATATCTAAAGACTAATATGGATGTTTTGAATAATACATAGCATTTGGATAGCTTCATCATAATATTAATTACACTGACAAATTAATCTTGTTTGTGATTGAGACAACATGAGTTATATATTTTCAAGGTCACTTTCTTACATTTCACCCATTTCAGTGTTTTCTAAAAAAAAAAAAGATAAATCAAATTCGGAAACAAACCCACTAAAACAAGAGATAAATTCATTTTAAGCCATCTTTCCTGCAATTTGCAAATTCCAAGGAAATATACCACACTGCAATGTGAAAATTGAGACTAAACCTGGATTGTGAAGCTCAACCTCCAATTCATATATAAAATGTCTATTTTGAAAAATTGAAGGTAATGCTACCCCTATACTCTATGGATAAAATTTTGGATTGTCAACTTGAAGGCTTATATAAGCCTATATTTTATAGATAAAATTATGGTTTGCATAATGCAAAATTTATGCACAATTTAAATAGAATGTTTAAATGTATAGCGTAATCCCTACATTTTGTTCAATTTTATGGATCCGAAAGTCATTGGATTTAATGTTTTTAATAATGTTTTCTTGCTTATAATTTATGCGTAATTTTCCAATTCCAATAAAAAGCATGAAAGAGGGCAATGGAGGTTGCCAGGTGTTGTGTTTTATCTCACAAAAATAAAACATTTTCACATTAATGTTGTTAACATTTTTAGGCCCCTTGACTAATTTAAACTTTAGATATGGAAATAATTTCCTCAATGCATTAGAAAATTCAAATCACTAACATGGTAAAATAACACAAAATATTTTTTTTTTATAACCTCAACAACATTCAATTATTTATTCGCAAACCATGAAAATATTACATTTCTCCATATACATGGAATATATCACATTTT
Source organism: Pinus albicaulis (assembly GCA_034641835.2). Lineage (NCBI taxonomy): Eukaryota > Viridiplantae > Streptophyta > Pinopsida > Pinales > Pinaceae > Pinus > Pinus albicaulis. The sequence continues at coordinate 429,023,090 of CM076576.1, forward strand.
TCCATATACTTGTCATCCATACAAGATAACCCAATCAATGTAGGTTGGGGGAAATAATACATTAACAGATTCTTCTTTAGTGAAAGAACTATGCCATGATAGCCCCCACAAAAATGACAACAAACACGCATTCCCATAATGGGGATCTATCTTGTTGCTAATCAATGAATTTTGGTGTAACAAATGATGATCCTATGTCATCATTGAAAGCTCCACACAGTAGATGAGTGGACACTCTTTTTATATATGCATGGTAATCTACGTTAAAATATTGAAATTCATAACTCCAGATTTTGGCTTCTTTTTAAAGGGGGTTGAGATTGTCCTTTCGAACTTGATATGCGCCTTTCATCTAGTTGCAAATTAACTCTGAATTTGTGAATATGGTAATATCATTGACACCAAACTTTTTTTACTCTTTCATCCCTTCGACAAGGACAATATAATATGCCTCATTATCTTTAGTCCTTCCCTGCACTTCTTTCTTTCTATGTAGCACATGTTTTGTTGCATTATTATGAAGGACAAATTGAACAATTGCTCGTCCCAGATTAGGATAACAGGAGACTTCAATGCACATGGTCCACTTTTTCACCATTCTTTATGCTTACAAGAGCCGAAAAATAAGATAACAATAAAAGGATATTGGAATTAGGCATTTAAATTTAAAAATTAAACAACCTACAGTGGCAATAATAAATGAGGATACAGTGCATTTAAGCATATGCCCTAGAAAAAACCATGAAATGCATATTGCCAAAAAACTCATGGGAACATTAAAAAAACATAACTCCATCATCCATTCACAAAGGACATTTCTCCAAATATTCATAAGTAGAAAGACAAAATCAAAGTTGAAACAATGGAACAAAATAATAAAATCTGCATAATTTGTAAGATTACATGGAGAACATATGAGAAATACATACAATAAAATTATTAATCATTCAGATGTGGCACTAAGGCTAGGGTAATAACATAAGAAAACCACTCAAGAAAGGATACAAAATCAACAGGTTCTACTACATAACTATAAAAAACTTCCATTAAAGGATCAATAAGATGAATGACTATGCATGCTTGACATTACAAACCAAACAAATTCTAGACAGGATTTCTGCTAAACTGGATTCTAGAGAATTGATTGTCCTCCCAGGTAATACCACCAAAAACATCCATGAACATAAATATAAGGCATAAGGAGTACAAACTATTGTTGGAATCCAAGAGAAGATATATCCCAAAATCATCCATGAACATAAATGGAGGGAATAAAGATTATAAACTCTTGTTAGAAATCCAATTCATGTAGATTTCCATTAATAGAGCACGATATGTTTCAAATTGCGTTTTACCAACCACCAAATATATCAGGTTCCATCACGTGTTTACTACGCACACACACACACACCATGCAAAACAATAAAAGGGATAGAAGGGTTCAAATATTGAAATAATAATATAAAAGAGGGGAAAATTGGGCATACTCGATGCCTTTTATGTTTAAATTTGACACTTTTCCAAAGTACACTCCAATATAGATAAGAGGATTTTAAGTTCTAAATATAGTGCAATAGATCATTTTGATTCTTCTACCATTGAAGTTCATTAGATTTTAACAAAAAAAACTTTTAAATTCCCTTTCATATCAAGTGCCACAACTAGCAGGCTTCCCCCATCAAATAGAGAGAATAAAAAAAATGCATTTATTCAATGTTGATCTAGACCCTAGAGCAATCCACATCCTATTGTATCTCTTTTTCTCCTAATTACCAATATGTCATGATTCTTACTAAGCATGCTCTCACATCCTACATAGGTATCTAGCCCAAGGGGCTAGTTCAACCAATTGTGTCATAGATTTAGTGCGTCTTTGCAATTAATGGATTCCACTCTTCTATCATAGTTTTAGTGTGCTTCCAATTTACACGTCCCACATTTCTGGATAAAAGCAGAGAAGAAAGCTCTGGTGGAAAGTAAAAGGATACATTTTTTCATAGAAGAAAATTTTCCATATATTCCCTGCTTGACCAGTTTAGATTTCACATTGTTTTCAAATCAACACTATGAGAGAGTGATCAGAACAAGCTTCACATTTCCAAGGCTATTCAAAAACATGCAAGAAGAAAACATTAAACCATGAAGAGCACTTGGACCTGGAAAAATGAATGAAATTGGATATGGGCTATTACTCAAAACATCAACCAGGTATGACAATGGTCTATTACTCTAACATTTAGTTCAATATATTGTTTGCAATTGGTTGTAGAGAGTTGACTACAGAGCCAAAGTTCCTCAAGTCTGAACTAAGGTTTGGCCATAAATATTGAACGATCATAATATAAATAACGAAATTGGTCATAAAGATTGGTCAACATCCTCTGTCTGCCTTTACTCACACCTTTGTTTCTTGCTTCAAGACACCATGAATAACACCTTCTGGACTGAGATATAACGACATACCTCCAGAATTGGTGTCGATCGCAAGGGAAATTGTGGCGTCTGGTCGCAGGGGAAACTGTGGCACCAGGACATTCAAAATTAGCATGGCGCTACGAGGAGTGAATTCTTCGGTATTGTCGGGATCACAATGAATTCTGTGTTGTTTGAAAGGGCGCGCAAATTCGGAGGGGAAGGAGCGGTTTGAATGGGGAGAACAAAGAATCTCCACACAAATTCGGAGGGAAGGGAGGAGTTTGAATGGGAGGGGTCCTAGTTAATGCAGGGTGGCAGAGGGTGTGGGTAGGGGAGAGGGCTAATGGGACGAGAGGAGGAGGACGTGAGGCCGTGGATGGGCGTTTCGGGGTGGGGCCTGACGAGAGGTGGAGGGTTCGAAATTTTGGGGGTGGGGGGCAATGGGTGTCACATCACCCATTCCTTCGAATTTATAGTTTACTCATTTTTTAAATAATAAATAGAAATTACAACTTTTTAAATTAATTTTATTTATTTGAAAAAAATTAATAGATATTTTTAAATTTTATTTAAAATTTGGTAAAGAAATTTAAGATTGGGAACTTGGGGATTTTAGAGTGTTGAATTCATTCATGTATTCAAAAGTATAATTTAAACAACAAGAAATCACAATTTTATTCGAGATTGTATAGTTGGATTTTTTCCTATTGTTTAGAATGTGTCGACCAATGTATTTTAAAATAAAATAAATTAATAAAATCAATATTCTTATCCAACAAAAAATTGAACTATAAAATTGTAAAAAAATGAAAATATTTTTAAAACTATAAAATAATTAATTTAATATTTTAATATTTCATTTTTTTATAAGACTAGAACATTTTGTAAAATAATTAATTAAAACCAAAAACAAATTCACTAAAGAATAATTACAATATACTCTATCATAAACAAATATAATAAACAAACTAATCTTTATAATTCTCATAATACACAACAACAGACAAAGTGATACATTGAATTAAGAAAATTAAGCTATATCTACTCCATATTAAATCACCCCCAAAAAAACAAACAACTTGACACATAAAACTAAGAAATAAAGTTAAATTGTAATATGTTTTTCACAGTGGAAAAATCTATCATAACTCAGTTTTCAAATCAATAGTGGGGACAATCATCATTGGTTGCTATCTTCTAATGCAAGATAACTCATAATTTTTATTCAAGGAAATCCACACCACGTAGAATTATACCGTTGGTGATCCTTAAGGGGCAGGCTTTCACTACTCAAAGATGCCTCTGGATCTTGGGTTGTTAACGTGTTTCCTTAAGGCCAAATAAAACAAACTCTTATCCAGGTAGAGACACTTTTAGAGCATACTCCATACCTAAATAACACTTTAATGAAATAAATTGACATGTTTGTCTTTTTTTCCTTTTCTATAAAAAGAGTAGGTTGAGTGTAATAATTCTAACATGAATGCATATTACAACATATTTGATATACATGGTGAGTGCATTAGATTGAAGTGCTAATGTTTGGTTTCAAATCCTATCATAATGTGGTAACTATTATGAGGAGGATTTTCATCATATTGATTATGAACTTGAGGTGCATGTTGGCTTACCAAGTAGCTTGAATGAGTAGCTCTCATGCATACATAGTCTTGTTCGGGATTGGACCAAAATACCTATGGGGACCAAACCTCCCCACTTAATTGTTGGACCACATATTCAGTAATTTTCACGTGTATTTCATACTTAGTCCTCCATCTATGTCATGTTTTCACATTTTTTTCATGCTTAGTCCTCCATATTTGATCAAATATATATTCAGTTATATGTAATAAAAATAATATTTTTATGGTTTTTAATTTAAATGTTATAAGTTTTTATTAATTGTTATTATATTATTTTATGATTAAATACCATCCTAGATCCATCTTAACTCCGGATCGATCAAGCGCCGAGAGGTATCAAATCTCTCGAGGTGCAAACCTTTCCTCAAGTTTTGCACTCAAAAAAGAGGTTTGCACCTTGAGATATTTGATCCCACTCGGCGCTTGATAAATCCGGAGTTAAGATGGATCTAGGTTGGTTTTAGTCATGTGTGGCAAAGGAAAATATATCGAAGATATGATTAATTTTATCAATAACTTGTAAATATATCTAATATTAATATAATAATTTTAAATATGATAATATGTCTGAGATTAACCTGGTCATTTTAATTTCAAATTTTCTTAGTTACCTCAGTTTGTTGAGATGATAAATATTGTTAATAAATTTAATGACGAAATAAAAAATTTGAATGCAAAGTGACAATAATAGTGTTGAATGATAGAAAATGTGAATAATAAGAATGTAGTCAATTACAAATAGTATTTATTGTGATCAATCTCAAACTATTTTCTTCTACTATTCTTACTCTCACCCTTGTTAGATTTTTCATATTTCCATATCGATTATATGAAAATGACAGTTGAAATCGAAAACCATTTAAATATTTAGCTCGAGTTGTTGTAGAAAACATCATACCTTGTCTCTCTTGCTCTCCAGTATTAATATTTTGAATTACTAGAACACAAAAATCAATGTACATTGTCAATCATTTTTTGTTCTTACACTGAAATCAATCATACAATGTTAATCCAATCACTTTAAAATTAATGTACCATCATACATCCAGTTACATCAAATTAGAAATCAACATCTACATTGAAATCAATGCATCTAATGCAAGCAATCAAATAATATTAGAAAACAACTTATACACTGAAATCAATGCATATAATGAAAGAAATAAAATAGGATAAGAAATAAACATCTACACTCAAGTTAATGCATCTAGTGCAAGTAAGAAAATAGGATTAGAAACCAACATCTACACTGAAATCAATGCATTTAGTGCAAGCAATCAAATAGTATTAGAAATCATCTACATTGAAATCAATGCATCTAGTGTAAGCAATCAAATATAATTAGAAATCAAAATCTACATTGAAATCAATGCATCTAGTGAAAGCAATCAAATATGATTAGAAGTCGCCATCTACACTAAAATCAATGTATTTAGTGCAAGAAATCAAATAGGATTAGAAATCATCTACATTGAAATCAATGCATCTAGTGCAAGCAATAAAATATCATTATAAATCAATATCTACACTAAAATCAATGCATCTAGTGCAAGCAATCAAATAGGATTAGAAATCCTCATCCACACTAAAATCAATGCACCTAGTGCATTAAATATTCTTCCCTCTCCCCCTCCATCTATATCTATATCTCCCTCCATATCTCCTTAGTCTCTCTATCTCATCCCCCAGAACACACATGCTTTCTCACTCCATATCAATCAATATCCCTATCTCTCCCTCCCTCTATCCAACTCTCTCTTCTTCCCTCTCTTTACCTTCCATCTATATCTCTATCTTCCCCTTCTATCCCTCTCCCCCACTTCTATCTCTATTTCCTCTCGTTTTCCTCTCTCCCTCTCTCTCCATCTTCCATATCACTCCCTCTCTCTCTCTCTTCCTTTCTCTCTTTATGTATTTCTTCTTAACTCCCTCTCTGTCCCCCTCCAACTCCACCTATATTTCCCTCCCTCTCTCAAATCTCTCACATCCTCTCTGTTCCTTCCTCTCTCTCCCTTGAGTCTCCCACCTCTCTCTATCCCTCTTCACCCTCCAACTTTTTTAGTATATCCCTCCCTCTCTCCTTCTCCCCCCCTTTCTCTCCATCTCTCCTTATTTGTATTTATCTCACCCCAAAACATACACACACTCTCTCTCCATTTCTCCCTTGTCACTCGCTCTCTCTCTCCACTTATCACTCTCTATGTCTTTTTTCTACCCTCCCTCTCTCCCCCTCAAACTCCATCTCTCTATCCATCCCTCTCTCCTCCTCTCTACCCCCCTCTCTCCTCATCTCTCTCAAGTCCCCTCTCTCCCTTTCTCTCCTACCTACATCTCTCTTCCCCCATCACTCTACTCCTCTCTCTCATCCCTTTTCTCTATCCCTTTCTCTACTACCTCCCTCTCTCTTCCTCCATCACTCTCTCTCTATATATATCCAACTTGTTACTATATCCTTCCCTCTCTCCTTCTCTATCTTTATCTCCCCCTTCTCTCTATCTTGTCTTCTTTGTCTCTTTATTTCACCCCTAAACATACACACTCTCTCTCTCCATATCTCCCTTGTCACTCCCTTTCTCTCTCCACTTCTTACTCTCTATGTCTTTCTTATTCCCTCCCTCTTCCCCTTAAAATCCATATATATATCCTTCCCTCTATCCTCCTCTATCTCAAATCCTCTCTCGTCCTTACTCTCTCTCCCTTTCTTTGCTACCTCCCTCTCTCTTCCCCCCTCTCTCTCTCTTCCCTCCAATCTTTTCACTGTCTCCCTCCCTCTCTCCTTCTCTCTCTCCCCCATCCATATTTGTGTCTCCCTCTCCCTCTATTATCCTTCTCTACTTCCCTCACTCTCTCTTCATTATTCCTCTCCCCTCAACTTTAGTTTATCTCCATCTCTCCTTTGTCACTCCCCTTATCTCTCCACCTCTATCACTCTATGTCTTTATTCTTCCCTCCCATATATATAGAGTTAATATATATCATAACATATTAATATATATTATAATATAATAAAATTAATATTGTATTAATCCAAATTTATTAAATTTAATAATATTAATATTATAATATATTAATATGAATATTAATTTAATAATAATAATAATATTTTAATATTAATATTAGGGTTAATAATATTTTTTTTGCATGATATTAATAATAATTTGGCCCATAGTATATAGCCCATATGTTTAACCTAAATAAAACCTCTTTATTGAGTGTTTATAAATATAAAGAGGACTTTGGATTAATTATAAAAAGAGGTTTTATTTATTTACCACACCTCTAGTTTATTTATAATTTTATTTATTCATCATGCCTCTTTTATTTAGCATGGTATTTAGCCCATAGGCTTGGTATATAATTAGATGTTGATATACAATCCTATTTGATATAGTTTTGTTTATTTACCATGCCTCTTTTATAAATATGGTATTTGGTCCATGATATTTAACCCATAGTATTAATAATAATTTGTCCCATAGTATTTGGCCCATAGGCTTCACTTAAATAAAACCTCTTTTTTGAATTTTCATATATATAAAGAGGATACCTTTGGAGTAAGTATAAAAACATGTTTTGTTTATTTACCATTATTTATATTTTTATTTATTTACCATATCTTTTTTTTGAGAGTTCATAAATATAACTTCTAGTTAAGCGGATGAGATAATTATTACAAATATATTGATTACCATTGAGCCAACATTAAAATTGTTTACTTACAATCTTACATTACATCTAAAGCTTACACATTTACCCTATACTAAATTGTAGAGCGTCTTTCTGAACACAATTATTATGGAAAATTTTATGAATTAAATTTTATTTTAAATTATTATTTTTTTGTATTTTTCATAATAAATATTTGTAAATTTATATATTTTTAAAAAATAATTTATCTAAATTTTATAAAAAATTATCAAAATGTTGAAAACATTTGGTATTTATGCCGTAAGGCATTCTTATTTGAAAACAACTCCCCTAGCTGCCATTGTGTCCATGTCTAAGCCATTGGATCAAATGTTAGACGATTGAAATGTTTTAGGCCATTAGATTCACAAGTAAACAGTTTTCTATATATTTTTTATAATGTTAGTTTTCCTTTTTCTTTATACTAAGTTAGATTGAATTTAGGTTTTGGTAAATTTTAAATTAAAATCTTTTTATTAAAAAATTGTTATATTTTTATATGTAAATGTAAATAGTTTTATATATGTTTTTTTATAGTATCTTTTTTTTTTTTTTCATAAGTTAAATTGAATTTAGGTAATAAAATAAAATAATAATAAACTATAAAAACATCCCATGGTATTTTCCCATGGTATTCATGTGAAATATAGTTTATTTAAAGGGGGAAATTAAGATGGCCTCGATCAAATGTCTTGATATGCAAACCTATTTTAGAGAGAAAAGAGAATTGATCCCTTTTATAAATAATATATATCTAAAATAACTATTTAATAAAATTATTTTTAACTGTTTATAACCATTATTCTTTTAAAATTTTACTTATTAAAATGTATCTAAATTTTCACATCCAAATATACGTAGTTTTTCTTGTTCTATATTATTTTTGTTACAACTATTTTATTATTAAAAAAATACATGGTTTTTTTGTTATATATTTTTTATGTTCCAATTATTTTATTATTCATGAGTAGTATTTCATAATATATAATACGACATGATAATTCTCATTTCTTAATTAACACTAAATTTACCTTTAATTACTTGATTGTAATAGTTTGTAACTGCATAATTTGTAGCTACATACATACTCTTTCGAAATTTTTTTTGTTAATGAATATCAAATTTCTTCTGTAAAAAAAGTTATATACATATCTTTAATTACCTAATTCTGGCTAAAAAACTTACATGTTTTTTACTTTATAATTATAAACTAATTTCACATTATATGATGTCAAACTTACTCAAGTTTTTATTCTGAAATTTTAAACAAAGTTTTTCACTACATAATTTTAGCTTTTATAATTTTTTTATTTTTCAATTCCAAACAAAACTTACAAAAGAATTATAGTTTTAAAAAATTTACACTGTGATTAATAATAGAGTAAGTGTGATTAATAATAGAGTAATTTGAGACAACCCTAAAGTGTTTTTTGTACATGTTTTATCATAACATTTCCATTCATCCCATATATATTGTAGAGTCTTCTGAAGAGAGTGTGTATTCTAGTTTATAACCTGATCCACAATCAAAGAAAATGCCTAGGGATTTCACAAGTTATTAGTTTGTAACCTGATCCACAATCAAAGAAAATGGCTAGGGATGTCACAAGTTATCATTCACATAGTGATTTATTGAAGTTCTTAGTTGAAATGGATCCTATTAGTATATCATTAAAGATTGTGAGTAATTCATAGAGTAGTTACATTGCTTATGAAATATTTTTATATCATTTGGATAAGATGTTGTATATACAGTTATACTATGATATGGATACACATTCCCCCCAAGCGTTACCATATCGTGATTGTTGTCCAATTGTTGATATTTAGAGAAATATAATTAAGTGATTGATGGTTTTGGAACATCAAAGTTACTATAATGACCTTTTATCTTAGGATGACTCCTTAGTGTTGAGATTCAATTTGCATGATGAAGATGCATAGATCACTTCGCAGGAAAACCCTTTTGCATATTGATACTATGTGGTAGTTGTATGAATGGACTGCTTATATTGTCCTCATTGTCATAAGATTCAACACGGGTTTTTTTTTTTTATAATCCTATATACAAGTTATACATATTATATAGTAAGAAATGTTCTTTAATAACAACAATCACTGAAAGGGGAAATGATCACAATACACCCCTCTAGATATACAATGTCTCATGATATTCTTCTCATTTGGTGACACATGGAAATTCCAATACCAAAACTCTTTCACATTGTCACACATTATACGGAAGTTTATCTTGGTAAGGTTTCCTACATATATTAGCGCAACATGCAAGTTCATCATTCTCATGTTATTGAATCCTAATTTTTTAATGCCTCCATAAACTTTTGCCTAATGTTTTGTACATTATTTCTTTCATTGACATCAACCGATCTGATGTAGTTCTTTTTCCAACGACACTTGTCAATAATTCCCTACTAGCACTTATGCCATGATTGAGATTGATATTTTGCAATTTTCCAGGGATTGATGTCATATTTTTTGATACTAACCCATTCACCTTCACCTCTTTGGAATTTTTAATGCCCAATAGTTGAACTATATTTCATAGATATTTGTGCTTTCGAATTATATTTAAAAGTTAAGTTTGTGCTATGATAGATATACCTTAAAAAAAAAATTGATCACCTAATTTACTTTATCTTGAACTGTTCATTAATTTTAGTTGATTCTATATTATCTAGAAAATTATCATCAAAGACAATTTCCTGCAACTTCTTATTAATGTCCATGTTTTTCTAGGTGTGGCAAGATCTTGTTGGAGGTAATATGTTTTCCCTATATAAAAAAATATATTAATTTTTAATTTTTAATTTAAACTTGACATGTACAATGAAAAAAATTAGAATATTAAAAGGGTGACTTGATTTGTGTGGTCAATATTGTGATTGAGAAGTTCTTGTACATCTCTCATTTCCTTATCATTTCCAGTTACATCCAAATCTATTTCAAGCTCTCTATTTTGTACCTATACATCTCCTTCATGCTCCCTATTTTGTACCTCCACATTCCTTTAGGCTTGCTATTTTCCTTTGATGCTCTTCTGTTTTATAGTAGATCATCATTTTTTTTCATTTAAAATAAATACCTTTTATAAAATATTGTTTCACTAGTGTGTGTGTGTGTGTGTGTATATATATATATAAACGACTAAAATTTTGAACTAAAAATTATAAGTAGGTGTACGACATTTTATATTGATGCATCACACTATACTACATTTGGAGGTAAGGAACAATAGCGCCCCTTCACTTAATGTGCCCTAATGTGTTAACTCTCTATTCAATTCACCAAATACATTTAGTTCCAACTTAGTATTACTTTCCCATAAAAAAATATTATTATCATCAAATATATATCTTAAAAATACAATTGGTGCTCGGATATGTAGATGAACTTGGAGTAAACTATATTTCCATTAATAAAAAATTTCTTTATTTACATCTATGCTAGATAGATTGTAATTTAATGTATTTAAAATGTCTTATTTAAGTTACATGCTTATTTCATGCAGGGATATGTAGATGAACTTGGAGTAAACTCTATTTATGTTAATAAAAATTATCTTTATTTACATCTATGCTAGATAGATTGTAATTGAATGTATTTAAAATGTCTTATTTGAGTTACATAGTTATTTCATGCTTATTTCGCAGGATTATTAATCACCAAAAGATTTTCACCCCAATTTCCTATTTCAATATCTATAGCAAAAATTTTATATATGTAAACAAATTATGTTGGTTTACATATATGTTTTCACCCACAATTTCCTATTTCAATATCTATAACAAAATTTTCTAGTTGATAACTCTTATAATAAATATTTTTGAAACCTCCACGACCTGCTTCCATGGAAGCAAAATTTTCCTTTCATTCGTTCACGATGGCTCCTTCTCTGCAACAACTTATTTCATTATGTTGGTTTAGATATATGTTTTCACCCATAATTTCCTATTTCAATATCTATAACAAAACTTTCTGGTTGATAACTCTTATAATCAATATCTTTGAAACCTCCACAACGTGCTTCCATGTAAGCAAAATTTGCCTTTCATTCCTTCACGATGGCTCCTTCACTGCAACAAACTATTTATTCTAGGCTACTATTTTCTATGTTATTTCCTTATGGAATTTATTTTGCAACATATGGTGCATTGCTAGTAGCATAAAATTCATGAAAAACCAAAAAATTATAAAAATGGAAAAATTATGTAGAGATCAATAAGGCCAAATTAAGATACCATCACATATCTCTGAAAATAAGAAAACATAGCTTAGGCCAAAATATCACAATTTTTTGTGATGAAATCCGGGATAAGTAGCAATTACATATTAAAAATTATTAAAATTTATTTCAACATTTTAAAATAAATTTCCATTTTTTTAATTTTCTCTCACCATTACACCAACTAACCAAAATATGAAACCTTTTTCTCAAAATATAGTCCTAACAAAAATTAATATATTAAATTTTAAATTTTAAAAATAAATCTTTTTTCAAATAACTTCAATTAATAGTAGTTAATTGGAGCTATCTTGAGTGGTTCCACTGAGTTGGTTTTGAGATAATAAGAGGTGATTAGCCAGAAATTAAATCTAAAATAAATAAATAAAAATTATTAAAGAAATGTGTATTTTAAAATAAATATAATAAAATATTTAGAATGGATTATTTTAGTTAAAAATATTTTTATAATTTATTTATTAAATTATATAATTATGATTAAGTTAAATTAAAATTTTATCAAATAAAATTAATAAAAAAATCTATTAATATAATTGAAAAAATATATATAAATAAAAATGTTAGTTAAATTTAAATAGTTTAATATATTATATAATTAAAATCACGCAATAAGATATAATTAAAATATCATATGAAATAAAATAAATAATTGAAGTATATGTGTGTGTGTTTTAAAGTGATTATTAAAACAATAAAATTCAAAATCATCACAATAAATATTCAAAAAATTTATAAAAAATATTTATTATAAATTTAACATATTATATATAAATTAAAATTATATTTGAGTGAAGAAAATAAAAACATTTCTATGGTTAATTCTATGAACAGATTTGTGGTGTTGCCATGGATTCTCTCTTATCCCCTGTCATAGCTAACATGTTTATGGAGGATTTTGAATCTAAGGCTCTGACCTCGACTCAATTTCAGCCTAAGATGTGGAAACGATTTTTTGATGATACCTTCATCTTATGGCCTCATGGTTGGGACTAATTAGATTTGTTTCTTCGGCATTTAAGAATCAATCAAGGTCCATAAAATTCAACATGGAATCTAAGATTAATGGTAGCTTTCCCTTCCTTGATGTTTTGGTCTCTAAGAAGTCTGATGGTTATTTTTCTCTCCAGGTTTTTCATAAGAAAACACACACTGAGAAATATCTTCATGTTGACTCTCATCACTATCTTGCACAAAATATGGGGGTTCTAAACACTCTAAATACTCGTGCTTTGCGAGGTCTTGATGAAGATCACCTGAAGGGTGAGAAAACCCATATTCTTAATGTTTTTGAAATGAATGGTTATAACATATCTCAAGGTATCAAAATTTTTCAAAAGGCCAACAAAGGTTCGAAGATTAAGAGAAAACCTAGAGAATTGGCTTCTAATGTCCAACTTCTCTTTATACAAGGAACTACTGATAAGATTGCTCAGGTTCTTAGGAAGCACGTTTTTTCTTCCACCTTCAAACCCTTGAACATGATTCGTAGCTCCCTGAGATCAATCAAAGACCTAGTGAATCCCAAAGACATGAAAGGTGTGTATTTGATAAATTGCTCCTGTGGGACTACCTACGCTGGTTAAACTATTTTTTCCATTAATCAAAGTATTAGGTAACATGTTGCATACATAAAACACTACACGACTTGCTCCTTAGCTTTGGTAGAACATGCAGAGAAGACTAAGCACATCATTATTATTGAGGATTCTCAGGTCATTGCCAATATTGATCACTTCCATCACCGTAAGTTGAGGGAGGCCATTGAAATTGAAAAAAGTTCCAATACTCTTAATAGAGATGATGGTTGGAAGTTAAGTCATTGTTAGATTTATTTTTATATTTTTTTGTTTCCCTCTTCCTTTTTGCGAGTAAATATTTTATAATTCATTTATTAATTTGATTTGATTTGATTTTAGTCACTTTTATTGTTTTATTATATTTAATTTTTCACCTCTATATTATTGATGATGATGATTATGATTAACGTTGACTAAGATGAATGTGGTCTATCAGATCTCAAGAAAAGTGTTTAATTGTCATTCTTCAAAATCTTGTTTCTGTGATCAAGGAGAAGGGAAAGAAGTGCTCCAAGATCGCTATAGTTGGGTTGGCTTAATAAGTACAGAATATTGGAGGTGTGGCTGATGATAGGGAATTGAGAGTAGTTGTGGGCAAGGGTCGGGAAGTCTAGAAGCAAGTGTTTTTCATCTGCCACCTTCTTAGTATCACAAATATGATAGATTCGGTCACCGTAGGGAGTAGACCATCACACGGTCTCACTCCGAATCTCATGAGAATTAGTTCTTATCCTAGATATGTTCATTTTATTCTTAGTGTTCGTCAGCATAGAGAGATAATTATGGTTATCAAGGGTGGGGTTGATCCCCTCCTTATGGTATATTAGCTTCCTCTTATCCTCCATCTCCTTATCATCCCACATCTTGCCCTTAAAATTGGATGTAATAGTATCTTTGATACTATCATTTCTTCCCATGATGATCTCCTCCTTAATCTCCCAAAGGTTGAGCCAAGACTGGGCATCCTTATGCCACCCACACTTGAGGCATAGGTGAGGGTTTTGACTAGAAGCAATTTTTTGGAGCCTCTTGGATTCCATGATGTAAATATTCTTCTTATACATTAGATATCTAAACATAGTCATACTTTCAATGGGGCACATGCCACCTTTGATCAAGAGGATAGGATAGGGATTGTTCCCCTTGATCTTGAGGTTATAGTTTATGAATTGCGGATCATCTCGATATTTCTACACAACTCTCTAGATATAGTGCAACCCCAAAATTCACATATGTATAAGACAATAAGGGTGATGAGAGTCTCAAATAGGAACCTTTTTTTACTCCAAATGTAATATCAACTGTCTTACAATTGTTTTCAAGATCACAATAAGCTTTCGAACCTCAAAAAATTATTTTCTTGATGCTATAATTCCAGTTGAGATGATGAGGAAAGTCAATACCCAAATATTTATAAGAATAAACTTGCTCTAGACAATGGTTATTGTTAACACTAGAAAATCGTACAACAGAAGACAACATTATTTAATGTCAAGCAGAAGGGTTTAGAGGGCTGGAATACATTACAGAATCTAGAAATTATTTAAAAATATCTAAGGTCTGAACAAGTCCTAAATGATTTTGCACGCATTAGAGCGCCTTTGTGCGCCTTATGGTGGGAAATGCACACAATCCTAAGAATGGAAAAATGTCGCTTTCCGGGACCACACAAAGCAAAGGACAAGTGATTCCTCACTTGAAGCCACCTAAGGACAGCCACCAATGCCTCATTAAACATCAAGTGATCATACAATGGAATATTTGGAGCACACAAAGGAATTATACCCCTCCCTAGTCACTATCCATAATGTACCAAGTGAGGGAAGGAGGATTTGAAATCTCCTATATAAGGCCACCATGAGATGAAGAATGGATTTCCCAAGAAATACCAACAGTGTGTGATTTGGAGCTGAAAATATATGGGACTCAATTGTTGGCCATCCAACAAGTTCAGTCCAACACAATAGAGAGAGAGGGAGACTGCACTGAGGCAAGCTTGGGATAAAAACATCCTTGCATCGGGACTTAGAACCCATGTTCTAGGGGCCCTTTGGTAGGAGGGTAAAGTTTCACTCTTATTACTACCATCGCTCAATAAGAGGGGCCTAGAGCCACCGTTCGTATTATTGTTGTCATTTGACTCTTTTCAGAGCTCGTGTTTATTTGTTTTAATTTTTAATTTAGTTTTAGTTTATATATGCATGCTATTTCTCTATCTAGTATGCTTATGATTCTAGCTTGTTCCACTGACTTGCTTGACTCCACTTCTTTTTCTACCTGTTACCAATAACTTAAGTGGGTAGACCACACCCCTTAAGTTGGTGTGATTTAGTACATACGTGCACTAGAAACATCCCAACAGGATTAGGGACTCCACTAATGTTTATTACCAATTATATGTGGTTGTGCCTTTTTTGTAGAGACCTCTGTCTGTGCTGTGGAGTGGAGTTGAATTTCCCTTGATTTCTCTTGCAGTCCCTAGTTCATCCCAAGTGATAGATGACAGCTCCAAAATTTTCTTGCAGTTGTTCTTTTCTTCCCACGGAGCCTTGGTGCGTGTTTAGAAGTGATCGGCGCGCAGACATCATGCCTGTTTCAGCCTTTTGCGCACAAAATACAGAATGAGAAATTTCTCCCATGTTTATGTCTTTTCCTATTTGTAAAGTGCTTGGAATCCCCTAATACACCTTCTAGCACTGGTTGTGGTACCCCAAAGCTTGCTAAAGCTCACTCTTAGCTGCCTTTTGTAGGCTTAGTTTCAGTTTTACTTCAAGTTGATTTTTGCAAAGTTCACACATAGTTTAAGTAGGGGGGGAAAATAACTTGCTTTCCGAAAAAAAATTATGTTTTGAAAATTTTGGTACTAACACACCTAGATAAATAGCCAAAGTAAGTGGCCCAAGACCACACATGCATAGCTAGTTTTCTTTTTTCTAGTGTAAAAGTTTTAGTTTAGTTCAATTTTTGCACTAGGATTTTCGGGACTAGGATTGAATTATTTATATAAGAGAAAGTAATATTTACTACCTTTGTAGCCTCCGGTGATCCTAGGTAAGCATATGAACGCTCCCTATTCACAACTCGCCATCTCCTTATAGTTGATCACATAGATTAACTAGGAAAAATAGAAAGCGGCCCATAATCCACACATGTTTTTCTTTTGAGCAAGGAACAATACAACATAGTTTAAATAGGGGATTTTGTAAAGGATCCTCGAATATCCACACGTTCAAACTATGTGCTTGTCCACTTTATGCTCACACACATCCACTCACTAAGAGAAGAAAAGACACCTAAAACTAACTTAACCAAACTCACTAAATTCTCCCCATAGGGGCCACAAAAGAATTTATAGCTTAAGTTAGGATCAAGGGGGTAGGCATCCAATAAGCTGTCTTGATCACTCTTCATCTTGAAAAATAGAAGTTGACTATGTAAGGAGTTTCAAATCCACCTATCAGCCCATGGAAAAGAAAACCCAAGCGCGACAGAGACCCATTTCAGAGGGGGTTAGGCTTAGGCGCAGTGCGTGCGGTATTAGTTGGGGCTACCTGACCCGGCTGATCATTGGTACTATTAGCTGACTTACGAAGAAGCCCAAGACTCGAATGCTCACGTGGGGTGGTGGTACTTAGTGACCAAAACTAGGGAATCCCTTCCCTATAGGTGACGGTGCAGGCAAGCACTAGAACCTCTACCCTTACCTTAGTGGATTTTTTTCGGCTAACTGGGGGCGTCGCCAGCTCTTACGGGACGTTGTGCCAGCACTCGCAAGATATATTCTCAAGGCCTAGTTACATTTGAGTGTGTGAGGATGAATAGGTCTTCTAGGATATTGAGTATCATACGCAAATAAAAAAAAACCACTTTTTTGATTGCTTGATCACACAGGTTAATTTAAAGGGAAATCTATTTTATTTTTCGCTTTGTTTTATGTATGTGACACAAATTTTTCTTTGATCATAGACTCTATCCACTCAAAATTTTCCAAAAACAAACCTCGTTGACACCAGAATGGACCCAATGGGACCTCGTCGATCTAGACGTCTGTTGGACCTCCCCCCATTATCGGGAGGGGTTCCAGGTCTTTCGCCATTTAGGCATCAAATACGGAATGCTGCCACCATTATTGGTTCGTCCTTTATTGGGGAATCCTTAGTTGGGAACCCTAGTCGGTCTCCCAACACTACACCATAGACCACTCCTCCCACAACCTCCAGGGGACAGAGGAGTGCATCCCATTCGGGAAGCCAGCTGAATACATAGTAGGGTACGTCGTAGACCAACCCTCTTCCTAACCAGAACTTTGTGTTTCCGGACATTGCAATGTCGTCAACCTCCTAGTCACATTTATTAGCTTCATTGAATCTACCTGATTTAACCAAGATAACGAATGACCCCATTGCACACAACCCTACATGGCCTCCCATGCCCATGAAGCTCCCTTCGTATATACCAAATTTTGAAGGAAAGCAAGCGAAAGGCCCAGGTAATCATGTCATGAAATTCCACCTATCGTGCTCATCAAACAATATCATTGACGACACTATTCGATTGATACTATTTCAACGCACTCTGACTGGAGTAGCCGCGAAGTGGTAGGTGGAGCAACCCTCAGCTTCACATGGAACCTTTGGTGCTCTCGCCACCGCGTCCCTAACATATTTTCAATTACCCATTCACCATGATTCTGGAATGGAATTACTGACTCATTTTAGACAGACCCCCGCCGTCCATATCTCGGACCATCTCCATGAGTGGAGGTGGCGTCATAGTTTATGTAAAGCTAAACTCGACGATCGGGTTCTTTTAGATTTGTTCCTGAAAACTCTTACGGCAGAGAAGTCAAAGGATTTGGTGCAGCAAAGGCCTACATCTAAAGAGGACACCATCAACAAAGCCTAGTAGCTTGAGCTGATTTATATGCAGTCAGGATACATTTACAACATCCTGCTTAATGCCCTATGCCTGCAAACTTATAAAGAATTTCCAGGAACGTTGAACTCTGCAGACAGACTAATTGTGTCATTGACCCAAGGTTACTTAGGCAGTAGTAGTCAAAACCCCAGTTAAATATACAGTTCTAACCAGAACGTACCTCAACCCGGATTTCAAAGTCATCATATGCCTCAGAAAAATTTGACCAATAGGACGCCAATGTATCACTAGGAAGGGCCTTATCCTCCGGCTCAGGGGAACCATTACGTAAAAAGAAACACTGTTAGAAGAGCTCCCCTCCAACAGCCAGGGGAAAAATAGGGACCGCATTATGCTCAGTCCCCAGCACAAGACCCACCTATGCAGGCCAATGCATAGGTGAACTTTGTGCAGCCGTCCCAAAACTAACCACACCAATACAATCAGGAGAAATACACTCCTAATTTGGTGAAGAAAAAATCAAAAAACAAGCCAAAAGGGAACCCTGGACAAGGGGGCAACAACTAGAAATGCCCACCGCGATCCCAGGCTGGAGGCAACTCCAACCAGAATCAGAGCCAAGGGCCGAGAAATTCCCAACGGCAGAGCAAAAGACCACCTCTTCTTATAAACCATTCTTGTTTGATATGTGGTGAGTACGACCACTATACTCACAACTATCCTGATCTCCCTGAGTTAAAGAAGCTATAGAGTAACCGAGGACAAGGAGGATCTTCCCAGCAACCAGCTGCGATGCAAGAACCTTTTCCCCATCAAGGAACGGTAAGCACTCAGCACCAAAATACAGATGACTCCGGGAAAAGCCGCCATGAAATCTACATGAATGGCGAAGAGATGTTTTTACAAACACAAAATCGTAATTACGACACCCCACCAGACACCAATACATCAGGGGCAAGTACTAGTGCATCGACTACACCTTTGACCATTTCAAAGATGCCTATAGAACCATTGCCAAAAATGGTGAAGGGACCCAATAGTTGAGTAGGAAAATAATCCAAAGCATCCCATAATTATAGTATCATGGACGATTTAGCACAATTTCCCACTGCTATGTCAGCTTTGGAAGTATTGCAGTGATGCCCAAAACAACAGAAAGCCCTACTTTCCGCATTAGGCACTATCGACCCTGTCGATATGCGCCTAATGACTTTTGACTTAGACAAAGCCACCCCCAGGCTTCCTTCCATGGATGCCTTCCAGATACCAGTGTTGGTCCAGAATATCACAATCCACCGATGTGTCATAGATGAGGGTGCATCCACGTACATCATGTCTAAAAATGTTTGGTAGAAGTTAGGGTACTCTTCCGAACTAAAACCCTTAGTCATTACGCTTAGAGTATACAACAGTCGTCCATCAACCCTCGTTGGCCTCTACCAAAATGTCCCAGCTTGCTTAGCCGGAAAGACGGTCCACATAGACATTGATGTCTTGGACGCTCACTTGGACTACAATATACTCCTTGGGTGGAGTTATATATACACCATGTCTGCCATAGCCTCCTCCATATTTTGCATCATGATGTTCCCCCACGAGGACCGCATCATTATTGTAGACCAATTGATGCATAGAGAGAAGTGACCCCTAACAAACACTGATGTAATTCTACCGTATGTTGATACATCCTTAGATGCTCTCTCACGGTACCAAGAATATGGCCGCGACCAGTTCAAACCATCATTCGTTCTAGGGTCATTCCTAGGAGATCCTCCCATAATCCCTGAGTCGTTGCCCGATGTCACAGGGGCTCCAATGTGCATGATGTCCACATCAAGCGCCAAAGCTAGTCAGGACACATACACAAATAGTAATGGAACTGAGTCATCGTCCATGGAAGCCTCTCTAGCTTATACCATCTCCCAACCCCCTTTCCTCTACCCCCCAGCTGCTTTCATTTCCTAGGAGGTTTTGGAAACACTGGTATTACCAAACATATCATTGGCAATCCCAGTTTGGTACCTCATTACCCATACAGGAACAGGAGCCAACCATGTCACTGCCACAGGATTGAAGCCCCTCAGTCCCGAGGAGGCCCCACTCATCCCCAAAATGGTTGAAACCACCCTTGCAAGGGAAATTCTCATTGCAAAACCGGTGATCATGGCCAAGAAAATAGAGAAGAGAGGAAAGAAGATGGTGATCCCCGCCATACAACGGGAATCATCAGTCTGTGCCATATGTGATATAATAGGACACCCTACCCATATCTTTCTGGAGCTGGATGAATTAAAACCACTCCTTGGCTCTGAGATAGACATCGCAATGCCGCATGCCCATAAAAATGAACCTACCACCAAAGGTAAAGGAAAAGCACTACGTACCAATCACGCGTGCGCTCTCTGCAGTAACTATGGGAATTATACCCACCATTTCCTAGAGGTCCCACGATATAGGGACGCCTTACACACCATTGAGCGATCCTATCAAGAGGATCCCTCCACCCGGGCATCCAGAAATGAACCTCGTACCATCTTATACATATAGGAACAACGAAGGGCACAAGAAAGACCCCCAGTCATGCCCATTATACGTTGCACACTATGCGATGAACGTGGTCACTTCCTAGAAGAGTGCGCAGAACTGGAACTCATCCATAGATGGTATCCTATAGAAAGGGTTTACTACATTGGATTGCGGGTAGCGTAATTCACATGTTCGTTATGCGCCAACAATCACCTTTTGGAGAATTTTCACTATATCCCCCAATTCTGGATAGCCCTTGCTAGTTTACGCTCAACCATAATCCGCCTCTCCCAAGAAGATGACATGGATGTAGAATCCAAGGACATATCCACAACCCAAGAAGATGTGACGAACAGATCCATCATGTTCTTGTCAGTCGAAAAGCGACCAGGGAACCCCTAGCTACCCTAACCGCTCTCTACAGAGAAGACCAACATGCACATTATGCAAAACACCCAATCATGCGGTCGCCACTTGTCCTGATTTAGCAGCGTTATGATGCTGGTTCCCCGCTAGACCTCAAACTAAGCACGACAGAACTCCCATATCAAGGATATTATTCCTAATATATCAAGAAAATCATTACGAGCGACACTACACTTATGCCTCGCAACTTCTTCCTACCATAAATATGATTCATACCATAGAAAAGAGGTAGGATGACCTCCGTAAGTTGTATTGAAGGTACACCACCGGGTCAAAATCCCCATCCCCACAGGGGCTTGGGGGGCAAACCAGGATGACACACCAACCAAACATCACCCAGACCAAGCCGAGGATAACATGCGGACTATGCAACCTAAATGATCACTGAGTCAACCAGTGCAGAGAACTGAAGCCCCTTGTAAATAGTCTTCGCATAGTCTCTTCTCTCCCTCAGAAAATTCTCTCTAATCAATAGAAGATCATGCACACCTATTGTCATATTTTTTCACACTTTCACCATACGATTAAATGTGTACACCTCCCCAAGCTAAGAGCGGCAAGAGCAACATTGATTCTACACTCCCCCAAAGGGTTAGACACACCTAAGCCAACAACATGGACATGGAAGCAGAAGACAACCTCTTCTATGATGGATCCTTTCCAAGCATCCACATCTAGGACGTCGAGTAGCATTGATTCCCATACAATCTACTCCATTGGCACAGTGATACCATGCACTATCTGCACTGGCCAAAATCACACACCAGAGGTATGCCTGCTAATGGAAACATTCAGGCACCTCTGCGGCAGGCACAATTTCCACCTACCGGAAATTGACCATCCTAGTGGGGAACCCAACCTTGCGCTCATGCGGAATCCCATTACAGAGATTCTTCCCCCACCGAAATTTGATGACACGATCCACCATATACGATTGGTATCATCACATATCAGAAATAGGGTTGCAGCCGCCCCCACATCCCATGATTTCCATCGTATTCTTGTCGCAAAAAATCAAGGTACCTTGCGCTTCTGCGTTGATTTCCGCAAGATTCCAAATTTGCACGCCGCCATCAAACTCCTTGATGATACCCAACCTCTAGAACAATGCCTAGTACAACTAGAGCTTGTCGACGAAAGTTGACGACAGTTGCCGCAACACAACGAGGCCCACAAGAAAAGGGTAAAAGCATCATTCGACTGCCACATCAACCCTCGCTCATTCACCGAGCGAGAACTAGTCCTCTGCTATGATGTCGCAAAAAAATCCCTAGGGCCAAAAAATTTCGAAACCTTCTGGAAATGACCCTACATCATCAAACATTGCCTCCGATAGGGGGCATAAATCTTGACAGAACCGGATGGGACATGCCTCAGCAACCCCGTCAATGGCCTTCACCTCAATAAATTGTACCCATAAGGGCCAAAATGACCCTTCCCTAGAGTGAACGTACACAACCCTAACCACTGAAATTTTTTTACCAAAAGAATTATTTAAAAGCGCTCAAAGTGCCATCATGGATCACCAACCTTAACCCTATTTTGGATTTGCTGATGGAGCATGAAGATGGTCCCAAAGTTTAGCCGCAGCTGCCTAGGTCATCTACCACCTCGACCGATCACCACTCTGCTCAAACAGTGTGTGCATCAGCGTAGCAATAAATAATCAGGCAGATATGACGCCATCATCGGACTTATGTGCGATGCCCTCCATCAGGGCATATGCCATATGCATGTCTACCTCGATTCCCAGTTAGTAGTGTCGCAGTTAAACCAAACATTTGAGACAAGAGATACACATCTGTTTATAAAATATTTGTGTGCAAAAAGATTAAGTAGAGAATTTGACTATATCACATTTACACATATACCAAGGAGTCAAAACCAAACGGCTAATCGCATAGCTAATAATATCCTAAACTGGAATGCATCTTGAATAATCCATCACACATAAAAGCCAAAAACATAGATATCCATTAGCATAACATCATCCATAAATTGAAACAGGTGACACATCATGTAGAGCCACAAAAAATATCTCTTATATATATATATATATCACAATATGTATGTCTGAGTAAAAATAATAGTGTCGCTAACCCAACAGCCAGCCCAAAGATACAAAAAGTCATCAAAAATAGGGGAAGCATCCACATGGTGCTTTCCTCATGTACAAGTATACTCTAGGGCAGTGCCCCCTCAGGAGGGACACCTAGACCCACAACCACTCCCGATGCCACTACTGGAGCTATCGTCATCACCAAGACTACCACCCGACATAAAACTGGCTGATAGTCCCTCTCACGGGCCATCACAGTCTCCAACCAGACCTCATCGAGGTCATCCATAAATCCCCAAGCGGGAATCCCTTGGGTCAAGCGGTCCACTTGACCCCAGAATCCTCTAGAACTGACACTCGAGTAGTCAGCTCCGCGATACGAGCATCCTCCGTATTTGCACGTGCCACCATTGCATCGACATGAGCCTGCTCGGCTGCAGCCTCAGCAATAGCCAAGCTACAACATTCTCCTTAAGGGCCAGCACCACCACCAGGTCCTCTAGCAGCACCTCCTCCCTGACCACCCCCAGGTCGCCGTAGAGGACCATGGCCAACCAACCGAGCCACGGGGCGACCCACCTTGCCAACATCTGCAAGAGTAACCAAAATGATGTTAGCGTCACTAGAAAAACACATAAGTACATATATAATCAAACAAATGGAGAAAACATACATAACATACTTATGGGCCCCCAAGCATAACCAAAAGGGATACCCATGTCTAGATCCCCTCGGAAGTCCATCTCCACATATGGGAATGGCAAGAACATCTGAGGGTTAGCCTTGAACTAGGCCTCTATCGTGGCATTCCAATAACGCCCCACCATGCCACCACCACCTCGCGGCATCACCGGAGCCCACCTCCTCATACGAGGCTCCTGTGGCCCCCCAAGAGGCATCGCCACTACTAGCCTTAGTAGCACTACTGTCTCATACGTAATGTTGTGAAAAATGCTGGCGTATGCAAACAACTTCGATCCATTTTGGACCTTATTTAGTTGCGCTACCATCCCGTCATAAAAAAAGTAGGAAAAGTCATAGAAATGCTCGAACCTCAACCGACGTAGTACTCCAACCTGCGTGTTTGATGCCCGATGCGGAGCCGACGAATCGGCAAGTCGTATAATCACTGCCAGAGCACATCACTCTGCCAATTCTATCACGGATGTAATGCTAATGCACCCCTCTGTAAGAGGTGCCCCACCACAGTGGCGTCCTCGAAACCTCTCCAGATCCACCCTCCCAGAAGGGAGTGGATATCTCAGCACCTCACCATGAGGCAGTAACCCAGTCACAAAATACACATTTGTCTCAGGACGGATGACCAGGTTCATCCCCCACAATACGAACACGTTTCACCTCTTGCGCCAGTGTCAGATCAAGTAGTGTAGCAATCGGTCCTGCGACCGAAGAAGCTCGTTCTCCGGGAACTTCAGGAGCCCCCATTGCACCAGCTAACGGTGCGCCCCAGCATTAGCATCCAACGCAGTTCGGAGCTCGGGCCAATCCCGCTCCCTCCACAATAACCTATCATCAAAATAGGTACCCATCAGAAGAGAAAAAACAAAAAATAGGAAAAAAACCAAAATATTTTTTTGCCTCCGCTTTGTAAGTCTATCCCTCAGACAGGCGTGCTTAGCGCGCACTTGTATTTTACACAGGTGCGCTTAAGGTGCGCCAAAGAAGGGGAATAGAATGCTTTAGCATGCTTGTCCCCCAAAAATGTGTACAGAGAGGGTGCGCCTTTGCCCCGATCGTGCACACAATCTAGGGAAAAAAGTACCCAAAATCTGTACAAACCCAGTCTGTACGGACCTCAACACCATAAAAATGAAAAAATTAAAGTGCAGGTCGTCATGGATGTTACTTGGGCATGGTATCTCTAATCCATGGTGCTCAAGCTGATCGCAACGGCAAGAGCTACTATGCAAAAGCCTCTAACCTCTCAGAAACTCAGCAAGTACAAATGAATTGAATTAGGGCCATATTCACCTATATATCGCCCTTTTCAAAAACTTGGGAGGACCATAACAAGAGATCAGAAGGTTCGTTTGCTGAACCGTAAGCTGTGTCATGATCAGCACTCCATAACAAACAAAGGTGACCCCATATAATCGCACTCCCAAGAAATTAATTTTTCAGCGTCAGCAAGTATGTCCTCTCTCATCTTCTTTTTTAAATCTCATGACTTTCAATAATATTTGATAAAGAAGATGCTTTCACTTGAGATAGTTGTTTTTGCAAGAAAATCTCGCAAACCATCCACAACGTCATCTCCTGAAAGTTCCAAAGAAGGTATCATTCTACCCCCAACATGATAGAGTCCCAGTAAACTCTGCATATCTTGACATCATTTCTCCATCATAAATCAACCATAGGGTCCACATATCTGACCGTGTTTATAATCACCTCACCTTGCACATGATAAACATCCTCATTGGTTGGTAGAGCCTCCCCTCCATGGCGCTCTTCACCCACAATAGACCATATCTCACAAAAAAAGTGACGCCATGGCCATACCACTTTAGTCCGGGAAGCACCTCATGCTCATCCATCCACCATGCATAAGGTCAAGTTTACCGTACAAGCTAAAAACCCCTTCCCGGACGATTAGGTTGTACAAGCAGATCAAAAGTGCATTACCGTGCCTTGCATTTGGCCCACCATACCTCCACCAGCATAATCCCATCTGCGATACTTTTTCATCCGCTTCATCAGCACCGCACATGAGACCAACCAATGGGACCCCCACCCTCAACATAACACCTTCCTCATAACATCAGTGAGCGAACACTTTCATGTTTTGGGGTACCCGTCTCTGTGTTTTGTACAAACCAAACCCCATTATTTTATTCTTTTCATAAGTGTACAAAGACCTCGAATGGTGCACTATGTCCTTCACCCTCCCATCCATCTTTTTGGAGTATTACACCCCCACGTGAAATCCACCATGACATTCATAGTCGGTTTACACCTGCCCTGGACTTCCTACCGACTCCAGGGATTTCCCCATAAGAAATGACTATGAATGCCACCAAGCTACTTAATATACTCCGACCTTGGGCCACTGAATCCCCATCATCAGTTTGCAGTCACCCCTCGCCAACATGCCTATGTTAAACCCATTACATCTAGGTCCCTGACCCCTCATATCGGTGACCCCTCGGCTGGTTGAGGCTTTCTTTTTGTCGACTTCAACATCTATTCTCCAAAAAGGAAGCGGTACCTTGGATTACCCCTCTCCATAAAAGGGGCGTCCTCTGGTGGCACTATGGGAGACATCATTTCCCATAGATGTCATTGATCCTCCTAACATTCGATTACAACAAAATATTTCATGTCAAGATGGTATCGTACCATACAACCATTTCACTTTGATCAAATTCGTCAAAGACCTATGCCTCCATAAGCGTCTCTTTCAACAATTCTTACATGGGAAGGTCCCAGCTAGCACATATGCATACAATGTGCAGCTATATGTTGTACCGAGTTTACACATATGGGTACCATATTCTACCTATTGTCAAAGAAAAAACACCCCTGAGGGCGTCAGTAGTTGTCGTTAGCAACCACTAGATCACTACCACATCATTGATATATACATAACATATATCTGTCAAAATAGATTTTTTTAACTAGCCATAGCTGTTTGGTCTCAATCTAGTCTCCTAAATTGAGCTCATTTAATTGTCAACCAGGGTTGGTAAACTGCTGAAGTGAAGTGTACTGTATGTACCTAGGTGTTTGTTTCTTAATGCGTTGTGTGTAGTGTTTTGTGATGTTTTTGTTCTTTTGTGATGATTTATGATGTTTTTGATCTTTTGGTGGTTTTATGTTCACAAGGAAAATGACTAGAAAGCTAATGGAAGGAAGCTAATGATTAAAAACAGAGTGAAACCTAATTGGTTGATGTCAAATGGTAAATGAAAATACAATATTAAAAACAGAATCAAATCTAAACTATGACTAAGCAAAAGCAAAGCTTGATAATGACTTCTAAGGAAATGATTCAAAACATAAACTCAACTTGAGAAATGATCAACTAAATATGCAAATCCTCCTAACTAAACAGTTTGAACAAGTAACTTATAATGATGCAACATTTCATCCTTGATTAGAGATTTGTTGAAGCAAATTTGGAATAAAACATTTATACCATCATAAGATCTTCTACTCTAAAGCTAGTTCCTAACTCTATTCTGCAACTTAGTTTAATGACACTACACTTCACTCAAAGGTTATGGATTTTTTGAAATAGTCTTTTGAGGAAATGTTTGTTTATGAGATGATAAGGGAGTTGCAGAAGTACTTCAGGCCTTAAAATGATATTGTCTTCTGTTCCTGTGGTTATGAAGCGATTATAGATTTTAGAACAAGAAGATGTTTGTAAATAATGAAGGATGTTTTGTTAAGTTTAACAACTGAAGTAGTCTAATATGCAGTGAATGACAACTGAATATGGAGTGCAAATGCAATGAGTTAAGCTAAGAATGAACTTAAGATGTCACTAATCTAAAACAGTGCTGAACTACAAGTCATTATCAAACTTAAAACAGAACAACTGAGCATGAGTTGAGTGCAATTAAACTCCGGAGTATCCTAACTAAGCTATCATGCATTATTCTATGGAATTATACAGTCTGTTTGTCCATCATGATTGGTATTTTGGAAGAGTTCCTTCTTTTGGAAGAGTTTTTAGAACAATCCTGACTGTGTAATTGAGTGCAAATGAAAACATAAAGACTGAAAGCAATGAAAAACTAAGATATCATAGCCATCTCCCACTCATCATTATGATATTTTGGACAAGCGTTTAAGAGCAAGAACAACTATGGTATTTAGTGAAAACACACAACTAAAACGTTCAAGATCACAATCATGCTTAAGACAGTATAAGGATTTTTTGGAAGAGTTTCTTCTTTTGGAAGAGTGCTTAGCATAAGTATAACTGTGATGATGAATAAAAGAGATTACAATTAAATCCTACAATACTATAGCCATTTCCCATTCATCATTATAATATTTTGGAAGAGCTTCTTCTTTTGGAAGAGTTTTTAGAATGAGTATAACTACAGTAGCTAATGAAAACAACTACAAATTCAACTTCAAAAACGTAAAGGCAGCTAGAATACTTATCTAAATTACGCAAATAAATCCGTGCAAGAGGCAGGGGCCCTCTACCACCTGACAGAATCTAACTCCAAATCAAATCAACGCTTTCAAAACAACACTGTCTGCTTCATTAAAGGTGAAATAACTTAAACAGAGCACTCTACGTCTTCAGAAATGTAGCACAGAATCTAAGTAAAATCTAGAACAAAATCTAGCCTAGCTCTCGGTTTCCCAAGTGTTTATATAACAAATGTACATAAAAAGACTTGCAACAATTTCAGGATTATTGTCTTTCCTTATCGAAACCACATTAGGACTCTTGAAGTGGCTACGTAAAAAGGAAAAAGACATCTAGATTAAGACAGTCCTACTAGAAGTATGCCTTCTTAAATGTGTTCCCACGTACTAAAACCATATCCAGAATTCGTTTCTTCCTTCATGGTGAGCAACGAACAATGTAGACATGACATGGAATATGCCCATATGCGGTTTTTCTTGAGAGGCCACCTAGAACATACCCAAACGTGAAGACAGCTGCAGAATTGCCGGTTAGCTACGGAATGTCTGCATTCTGCAGCTAGTTCCAGTCAAAATGCATTACAATGGCAAAAATCACAAAACTTTAGCAAGTCAGTCATGTTAATCATTCTAAAAGTAATTTTAACTAAATTCATTGATCAATTGGGTCTAGGATAGCAATGGACAAAGGAAAATGAGGTAAAGTAAGATGAAAGAAAGCATAATTTTGAGGCTCAACATACCCCCACTGCTGTCTACATCATTATATATCATTGTAAAGTGGACCATTTTCCCTGGTACGAGAGTCCATTCTTATTTTATTCTTCTATAGGGTGGTAGGGTGGTGCTAGGGTGAGTTGTAGCTCATTGGGTGTTGGGGCATCCGTTCAGCTAATTGCTGAAGAATCTCAAGCGTTGGAGCGTCCATCCAATGGGAGCTGGAGAAGAATGCTTTTCTAGTTTCTAGGAAGTTGGAGATTTATTTTCAATTGGAGTTGAATATTAAAGAATTATTAGAAAATCATTAGTTGGTTTTTGTCTCGGAGTGGGTTTCCACCTTAAAAACTGTGTACATTTGTGTTCCTTTTGTTTGCTGCTATCATTGTACAAACACTGATAATAATTGAAGATTAACTAATGCTCTAATTGAAAGGAATGCGGTTTCTGTTGCCTCACGATCCGGTTGCGCAAAGACAAAGCAAGGAATAAACATATAACCATAAATACGGGATACGGCGGAAATAACACTTCATTTCATTAATATCAAAGAGCGATTGCTTCACAATTGAGAATGGAAATAAAACAATGAGTCGGCTGGTAGCTATCTGCGAGAAGAGATGTGGCTATAGGCCTTTATTTGATTACAATGAGGCTCGAGGGCCTGTTATTATGAAGAAACAATGAAATCCTAAACAGCCAAAACCCTAACCCTAGGAGATGAAGCGCCAAAACTATGGGCCCCGTTTGGGTAAATTGGTGTTTCAACTTCCTAGGGGCGTAACTTTGGCATACGATCTCTGTTTGACGTGTACCATACCTTGTTAGAAATATCTATCCGAGAAATACAAATTTTGAATGAGCAACATCGGTCCATGGACCCATGTTGCTCTCCGTTTTCCCAAAAAATGTCGTTTAGGGCCTCAAAACGGCTCCGGAAGTTCAGGACTCGAAAAACTGCTAAAAATAGTAAGTTGTGCCGAAACTGAAAAACTGAAAGAGGCAATGGTGGGGCCCCAAGTGGAATAGGTGGGTGACCACCAATATCCACCTAGATCACCCCCTCTCAGTATTTCCAACAATTGGTATCAGAGCTTGGTTCCTTCAATAGCAGTTTAACAACTGGAAGGAGGTCATGGAGCATACCAAGGATGGTGTACCTCTGTTCAATGAAAATAATTATACACTCCGGAGAGGAAGAATGAAGGCCTATCTCTTGGCGCAAGGTTACGAAGTATGAGACACTGTTCAAAATGGATTTACATCAACCACGGATGAACAAGGTAAGAAGAATTTGGTAAATGATGAAAAAGCAAAGAATATTATTATCAGTGAAATTATTGAATATGCTTATCATAAGGTGTTGGGTTGTAAAACCACTAAAAATGTATGGGACAAGCTTGAGAATATATATGCAGGTGACTCAAATGTCAAAGAAGCAAAGCTTCAAATCTATAGAGCAAAATTTGAGCAACTCAGAATGAAATAAGATTGCAACATTGCTGCATACTTCCAATACATTGATGAAATAACCAATACTTTGGAAGGATTGGGAGAGCCATTTGATGAGAAGACTATTATATGAAAGATTCTTAGAACGTTACCAAGGAGATTCAACCCAAAGGTATCGGTCTTAGAATACAGTGCAAATCTGGACAAACTCAGCAAAGAGGAATTACATGGAGTTCTCATAGCATATGAAATGAGACTTGATGAAGAAGAGGGTACTTCGCATCTAGAAACTGCGTTCGTTGCATCTAAGAAAACCAATAAGGACAAACAACCTTCAATTGAAAAGACATGCACTTGCAAGTGTGAAGAAAAGGGAGATGATGAAGAAGGTCTTTCAGATGAAGAATATGCTTACTTTACGAGAAAACTAAAAAATGGTAAGGGAAAATTCAAAGGTAAACTTCCATTGATATGTTTCGGCTGTGGTGAGGTTGGGAATTTCGCATCAAAATGTTCGAACATAAGTGATGGCAACTCAAAAGGAAAGAAAGGCTTTTATAAATTCAACAAGCAAGGATCCAAAAGGAACTTTCTCTCTAAAGAAGATAGCTCATCATCCGATGAAGACAATGACAGCGAAGAAGAAGCCAATGAGAGAGTATTGTTTATGGCCAAGCACAATAAACAAGAGGTATCAAACAACGAAGAAGAAGGATTGACCATAGAATAATTTTCTAAGGAAGCAATCAAACTTATAAAAGAGCTCAAGGCAGAGAAGATCCGTTCCAATACTCTTCAAGAACAAGTTCAAGTTCTCAAGATTGAAGTTGAAGAACACAAATGCATTAAAGAGTCACTTTAAAAGAAGTTGGAAGAAAGAAAACAAGAAAAAGAAGAATTGGAAGCCGAAGTATCTCGCTGCATAAGGAAGTCAAGAAAGGAAAAACTATCCAAAACTCTGCTAACAGCTCAAGGGCATTGGAAGAACTCATCAACAATCAACGATCTTACAATGACAAAACTGGCATCAGTTACAAAGAAGAAGAAGTAGGACCTTCTACAACAAAATACAATGAACCTATGAGATCTGACATGCATGAAGACTTCATTGGACAAGATTCGCAAGAACAACCTTGGAAGACAATTCCTCGACGAAAATTTCCATCCAGGTACCAACATATTTTTATGGCTACTATTATTCATGTGGAAAATTTGGTCATAAAGCTGTAGAATGTCGCACGTACCCTAGGAACGAATATAATTCCAGGAGATCTGTCAAATATGAACCTCCCAGGGCTCAGCGAAATATCAATAGATTTGAACATTTAAGAAATAATATTGAATGTTACAAATGTTGAAACTTTGGACACATAGCCAAAGACTGCAGACTTGAAAATCCTCCAGAATAATCTTCGAAGCCACAGAATGAACGAACATGGAAGAAGAAGAAGAATGATAATTGTTCTCTCGCTCTCAAGGCTCAAAAGAACAAAGATGTGTGGTATGTTGATAGCGGTTTCTCAATGCATATGACTGGAGATAGAAATAAATTTGTATCTCTGAAAGAGAAGAAGGATGGAACCGTGTCCTTTGGAAATGATGGATCTTCAAATGTTATAGGATCAGGTACTGTCACTCTCGGAAGAAAATATTCTCTAGCCAATAATGTTCTACTGGTTGAAAACATGAATCACAATTTGCTCAGTGTTGGACAAATGTGTGATCAAGGACACACAATACTATTCAACTCCATGAAATGTGAAATCAGGAAAGGCGTGTATGGTGAAATTGTGGCTACAGCAAGTCGAGCTCCAAACGACATATATGTTCTGGGTGAAGCAACTAAAGCATGTCTAATAGCTAAAGAGGATGATACAATAATTGGTAGCAATGATGATCGACTAAGTAAGAATTTTTCTACAAAGGTGCAAAGTGATTTCGAGATGTCTTTACTTGGTGAGCTGACATACTTCTTAGGGCTTCAAATATCTCAGCAAGAGAAAGGAATATTTATATGTCAAGCCAAGTACATCAAGGAAATGCTCAAGAAATTTAAAATGGAATATTGCAAACCCATCCTTACTCCAATGGTAACAGGTTGAAAATTGAGAATAGACGACTCATCTAAGGATGTCGATCAAAGGTTGTACAGATCTATGATTGGTAGTCTTCTATATGTAACAACCTCCTGGCCAGATGTTATGCAAGCAATTGGACAATTAGCAAGATTCCAAGCAGCACCAAAAGAATCGCATATTATTGCCATCAAAAGAATTCTTTGATATCTAAAGGGAACAACAGAATATGGCTTGTGGTATCCCAAGGGTAAAAATCTCATTATTCATTCCTTTATAGATGCAGATTTGGCAGGAAGTGTTGATGATCGTGAGAATACTCATGAAGCATTGGAATATCTTCACCAGAAGCTTGGGATTCTCCCAAGTTCTCATTAGATTTTCCTTATTCAGAATATAAAGGGGGAGTCGAAGTGTGTACAAGTCCGCAGTATGGTTGTGTGTCAGGGGGAGTTACCCTTTTCCATTGATGTCAAAGGGGGAGAGAATGTTGTAGGAAGAGGTGTCATGATTGCAGGGAGAGTACTTGTGTTGCATGGGAATTTTGACCTACCAAATTAATATATTCTGGGTCAATAATTCTTTTGATGGTTTCTACTTGTCGATATGTTTCCGTTGATATATGGCACACCATGTAATTCTTCACGGTTTGAGAGATATTCATGTTTGAAGTTTGTACCCCCATTTAGTGGGCTAAAACTCCATGGGGTTGGGGCATGGGTCATTGAAAAGTCATAATTAATTTTTTTAAGCTTCTAATATCCCTCCCACGTTCACTTGTTGAAGCCTCTCAACCCCTATACAGCATTTATATAAATTGTGATCTCATATCCTCCTTATACGGTTACGCCATACGAAACGGTCATCGTGGAATTTTTTCTCTAACTTTGTTTCTAAAATGGTTCAGAAGCTGAAATGTTTATGAGACACAGAAAAATTCTTGAGGAATATCCTGTAGAAATTTCAGATCAAGGTGCACAATATTTTCAGAGATATGATGCAGGAGGTTAGGGTGTTTTGCGGGCTCCTAAATTTCATCGCAAAGAAGTGACCTTGGGAAAAAATGTCATAACTCTCTCTCTAAGTATTGGATTGGAATTACGTAAAAAGTGGTAGATAGAACACGAGACTATAGCTTTCTCTCTATAAATTCCCAGGGGCTTGAATAAAGAAAAAGTGACACACAGCACGTCGTACAAGTTAGTTATACTAAATTACTGAAACAGTCCATAATTAGGGCATTGTGAGAGATTGGGTATAACTCTCTCTTGAAGAATCCAAATTGGGTCAGACGTATGGCATTGGAAAGACAACTCAGAGAGATGCTACGGGACCAAAAATCGGATATTGGGGATCTAAATAATAGATATACACCGGATTCAATATCGAGCTCCTGAAGAGCAAGATAAGTCTATATCATGTGTTGTCTCAAGGGTTGCAAAGGACCAGAATTTCTACGGCAGCAAAGCAAAGCAAGGTGAAGCAGAGGGTAGAATGACAAGAGCAGCAACCAAGGTGCATAACAGCAGCAAGAATTTCATCATATGAAGTCTTCAAGTGGGCAGCACTACATACAATCATTGTAAAGGTATCATTGTATTAAGTCATTGTAAATACATTATTGTAAAAATTGTTCTAGTGTCTATCTGCCAAGAGTTGAAGAGGTAGTGTCGGGAGGTCTAGGATCATCATTAGGTGGTTGTGTCATAGTTAGGGTTATGGTCTAGTGTGTCTCCTTCTTCTACATCATTCTATATCATTGTAAAGTGGACCATTTTCCCTGGTACGGAAGTCCATTCTTCTATAGGGTGGTAGGGTGGTGCTAGGGTGAGTTGTAGCTCATTGGGTGTTGGGGCATCCATTCAGTTAACTACTGAAGAATCTTGGGCGTTGGAGCATCCATCTAGTGGGAGCTGGAGAAGAATTCTTTTCTAGATTCTAGGGAGTTGGAGCTTTATTTTCAATCAGAGTTGAATATTAAATAATTATTAGAAAAGCATTAGGTGGTTTTTGTCCCGTAGTGGGTTTCCACCTTAAAAACTGTGTGCATTTGTGTTCCTTTTTTTGCTGCTAAAATTGTACAAACATTGATAATAATTGAATATTAATTAATGCTCTAATTGAAAGGAATATTGATTCACCCCCCCTCGTAGTATTTCCAACAAGTTTCTGGGTCTTGATTTTAGGTCAATTTCCAGCCAAATAGGCCAATGGTTGGATCCTAGGTAAGGGATAATGGAGGCTTCTAGAAAAATGTCTCACTGAAAACAGATTCTGAAACCAGATATCAAACAAGGCGAGAAGAAATATAGTGTGGCCCCCCTCTCTAGTTATTCCAAGTGTGCACCCTGTCATTTGTCTACAAATCTGCCAGGTGAATTTCGTTGATTAAGTCCCTAAACATTTCCATATTTTTTTCCTGGTGTCTAATTCCTCCCTTTTTCTCCTCTAAAGATGTTTTCATATTGAAATATCCCCCCACGATCCAAATGTCATCTAGGTACTATTATCGCTCTGTAATTTCTGAGGTTGTGGAAGAAACCATAGAGGTAACCACATAATTCCTAAACTCGGAGAGGGGTCTCTCTATTAGATTTATCTTTGTTGTGTTGATGATTTTAGGATAGTTACTAATGCACAATTGTTTGTTTGATTGTTTGTGATTTTTTTTAATTGGTTTGGTTGAATTAATGAGTAAAATTCCAATGGGCTATGGAGTCTGCAAGATAACATGGGTCTGTCTCAGATTTTCACAGGGTCAAGTTAGGTGAACTAATTGGATATTTTAGTTTTAAATGAAATGTAATAGAAGAAAAGAAATAGATTCAATTGATGCTAAAGAGCAGTTAATAATTCTTTAACTTGATATCATAGGAAAAAATTTAAATTACCCACAACCAGAATCAAAGTGTATGTTTCAAAAAATTATGTTCATCAACTTTTTGTAAAGTAATTCAGATTTAAGAATACATAAGTATGGAAACAAAGAAATAATCACATAGACAGTGAGAGAAACACATCACCAAATAGTCCAACACATGAATCCTTTGAAGAATGTCCTTTTTATTACTGATTGGCCCTTCAAATGAATAATTACAATAGCTTATAGAATGCAAAAATAAACCCTCAGTACTTAGAAAAATGAAGTATTTATACAAATATTTACAAAAATCTTGGCATAACTGATCAGGATATATTCTAGGTAAATCTAAAAAAAATTATATCTCCTATTACAAACTAATAGGGCAAGTTGGAACTATTTGAAAGGTGGCCCTGATTTGAAGAATTTTTTTGATGAGCTTTCAATTTGTTCCTTGCTACACTGTTATTTCTCTGATTGAAGATAGATTTACTCACTTAATCTAGTAACTCCCACAGCTTCTCCCATCTTTCTTCATTCAGAATTGAAAATTTAGTCACCCTTCTGTAGATCTCATCTACTTCATTGTACTTGGAAAAATTATGCTTGGTGATAAAGATGTGATTTACCTCATACTGTATGGTTAAATCATTCTCTGATGCCTCCAGAAAAGCTTTCCTTGTTATGCTGCCTTGTACACTTGAAAACTTGGATTTGTCCTTAGACACATTTCTCAATTTCTTATTGTAGTCCTCTAGGGTGATCAACTTGTCATTTATCACAAATAAACTTGGCAGACCCATGTTTTTAAACACTTCAATCCTATTGAAAAACCTGTTGAGAACAATTTCCAACCCTTGACATTTTTCTTCCAGCTGAAGGATGAGGTTATTTTTAGTCATAACCTTCTTGACTTCCAGTATTTTTTTTTTCTATCTTCAACTCCCATTTCCTCCAGCTCATACCTATTCTTAGAATTCAGAAATTCGATCATACCAGTGGCATCAATGGGATTATCACCCAATTGTTCTTTGATCTACACAATTGCTTCTTTGGATTTCTGAATTAATTCATTTTGTTCAAAAATTATTTGCATTGAAGGAAAAATCTCATTCATTGACTTAAGGATGTTTGACCATATGTTCTCTTTTTCTTTGGCTAAGGTCTAGCCCATGCCTATCTCTTTTCCTAGTTGTTGTATCCTTTCCATCAATATTTGGGACCTTTATGCCTCAGCCATGTGGGATGCTTCACATATGTTCTTCTTCTCTTGTAAATCCTTTACATGTCCCTACAACTTCCTTATTTCTTTAGTTTGTATTGACATACCTTCCATGGCTTTGGTGAGTTTTCTTGCAACATCTGTGGGTTAAGCTGGAGGTGTTGTTGATGTAGAAGTTCTTGTAGTTGGTATTGTTTTAAGGGACACTGCATCCAAAGGAACCATGGCCAGTTGTGCATTTTGTTCCTTATCCTTAATCAATTTATCCATATTTCTGATTTGGGCGTTCTGCTCCATGATCAATTTGAGCATGTCTTCCTTCTACTTCTATGATTCTCCTATTTCTTTTTCCTGTGGGTCTTCGGTTGCTGAAATATTTAGCTACTTTCTAAGTGCTACAATGTCATCATTTTTCTTCTTGATTAACTCTTCAGCTTCTTTAACATTCACTAGATCATACCCCATCCTTATGACCTGATCTTCTAATTATTTGATTCTTGTGTCCTTTTCCAAAGATGAAATCCTTTCAATCTTAAGCTGAGATTGAAAATTTTTGAGAGACGCCTGCAACTTTGAAGCATTCATAGAAGTGTTAGTCAAAGTTGAAAAAATCATCTCTCTTGTCTTCTTATGCATCTCCATCTGATCAATGGGATGAATGTCTTTTGTGTCAAATTAAAAGGAGGTTTTATTATAATCAATAGTTGTCTGTGGATGTGGAATCTGAGCTTGTAATAATTCCATTTTCATTCTCCCTTTCTCTGAATCAAAAGTTGATAGAAGCCCGATTTGAGCAATGGGAGTTTGTTTCCAAAATTGAGTGTAGGTGTTGCCTTTAAGGATCTCGTTCTTGAACTTTATCTCTTTGTATTTTTAAAAAATACTCTTCTCTTTATCTCCATGAATTAGCCCAAATGTTTGGGCTCAGTCTTAATGACCTTGTGACACTGATGATGCTTCTGGGGACTCTGTGAATTTTCTACCTGATTGTGCATAAGACAATGGTTATTTAATGACTATGGTAGCTTGTTATTCTGCTTCTTCTCCTAAATTTGTCTTAGGACTCCTTTTAGTTTTCTTTTTGTAGATTACCTTGAATTATTTTGTTGAACTTCCTGCAACTGAAGGATATCCTTCCTCTCTATGTATTTTCTTTGTCTTCTCTTGAGGAGTAGGAGTCTGTAGAGTATATGTGGACATGAGCTACTGATCTGCTTCCTGTAAGGTGTTCTCTTTCCAGTCCAACTAATTCATATACCTTTCAATCTTTGGCCTCTATGTATGCACATAAGGAGTGGTTTTGTATCCCACCCTAATTTTGGAGATTGGTCCCAAAGGATCATAATACCATGTAAAGCTAAGATTAAAATTCATTTTCTTGAGGAGATTGTCTGCTTCTTCACCAGCTTCCCTGCTGTTACAAATAAAGGGACCAACCAATGTCTTTACTCTTAACTGAGACTTCTTCTTTGCTCAGACAAAATAAATTTCATCTGAATTTATCATTTGTCTTATATACTCCAGGGTAAACACTCTCATTGGGAGGTATTTGGGAAACTTGTATGGTGGTAGCTCACACCCATACACCCTAATCTCTGTGTAGTTTGGGTAAAGGTACCAATCCCCTGTTTTGGCCTGCTCTGTCAAGTTCAGGATCTTCTTAATTTCTTCACTGATTCTTGGCTCTAGATTGCTAGTCAGCAAACTCATGTCTAGATGAATGAACTGTTCTATGTATTATTTGAAGGTGTACTCATCTGAATATTTTCTCACCAAAGAGGTCCAGAAAATCACTGACTATGGGTTCCCTTCTTCATATAATTTATGCAACAAGCATGGGAACCTGTCTCCTTGGTAGTAAATGAAAATATATGCAAGAATGGAAGCATACTTGAATACTCCTTCAGTTGGTAACTTTAGGAGTTTTTCATGTATACTGTTAGCCAAAAATTGACTATATTTAAAACAACTGAGGGTTTTCGATCTATAGAGAAAATTGACAAAAAACTGAGAGGTTCATCTATCCACTCATCAGAATAATAACCTAGTAGGCATGAAAGCACAAAAATTATATGTTTGGATTGATCAAGGAAATTGGAAGAAGCATAAGGTGGATTTATCTTGGGTAATTTGGCATTTTCAGGTAGTAAAATATCAAAAATCTGTGTTCTTTTGGAGAAATCTAACTTCTGATACAATTATTTTAAGGCTTCTACAGAAAAAGGTGTATTGGCTTCAATATGAGAAACCTGCATCATCTGATCAATTTTTTTAAAAGTAATGGTGAATAAAACTTCCCCACTTGGGGCTACAATGGCTCTCTGGTTGGGTAGATAACATGCTTGATATTTCCTAATGAATTCAGAGAAATGATGGGTCTGAGGGCAGATGTAGAGGGGTAAATTGGACTGCCAGAGATGAATTTCATCAGTTTGATCTATGTATTTGTCCTCGAGCCAGTAGTACAATTCGAAAAGGTCGAAATCGCACTTGTCTCAATAATTTTGTAATCCCTGTCTGCAAGTGGGATGTGATCAAGATCGACAGGGAGATGAAGCATTGGGTTGATCGGATCATCGTTGTTTTTCATCTTGGGAGGCATTTTGCTAATCAAAATGCAAGAAAAGGAATGCAATGGTGAAGAAATACCAGGAATTGTGTCTGTCAGTTGAGTTTTGATGGTAAAAACAAGATTTCCCTGTGCTTGATTAATTCCTTGTTGGCTTTGAAGGTTCACTGTGACAACAGAATTTTGAAAAGTATGGCAAAGCGAGCAATCTGCAGGAAAAAGCATTGAAAATGGTGTGCAAGAGGGGTTTTTATGGTCGTGGTGCATTTCCGTTGGAGACGCGGGGTCGTTGTCAAATTCAAATGGTTATCCCGGGAACATTAATGGTGTAACGATCTGGGTCAAGTGTTGGGATGTGAGTGTAGGGAAGCGCACGAGAAAGATGGTGTGAAAGGTCGGCGGTTTGGCAGATTTCGGAGGGGGGTCGAGGCAGTTTGTGGTTTGTGTCGGGGGGGAGGGGGTGCGAAGTGTCGGGAAGCTAACACGTAAGGTGGGTCCGCAGGGGAGGAAAGCATTTTGGTTTTCGGCGGGTAAAGGTAGGATGGCAGGGGGGGCCGAAAAGGGTTGTGGACCGTTGATCTGGCGGAGAAGTGATCATGCAGTTGGGTGGAATGCACGACTTAACCGAATGAGACAAGCACCTTTTTTCGTTTAGCAACTTTATTACATAGGCGGAAAACTTTGGATAAAAACATTTATATTCCGACTTAGGATAAAGGCATTATGATCCCAATACTCAGGCTATTAGCACACATCTTATGATATTTCAAGCTTAGGATAAAATGCACTAATGAGCCTTTCATGTAAAATTAATCACATTTCTACCCTTTTACTCTTTTTGAACTCAATTTTTTCCTAATCTAAGACTATTTTTGACCAATCAAAAGGGTGCATTTGAATGTGCAGACCCTTGTTTTATTTGTTTTGAGGGGAAAAACACCTACTCTAATCCTATCCATCATTTTTTTGCACTAATCTGGATTAAACAATTGAATCAACTTATTCATCTTCCTAACTGATATTGGCCAAGATTAGGCAGTTTGGCTAATTTTATTTTCTAATCTAATAGACAAAAACTGAAACTTGTTTGATCATGATTAAACTGTAAGATCTAAACAATGACTCAGGGTTGTGGCATTTTGAACAAGCTGCACACAACATTCAATTTATTATAGAAAATCAAACTATCTATCAAGCAGTGGCATTTAAATTTGCATTACTTTCAGTGCTTTTTTTATTTTTTCATGGGGTTCTCATCTTTATTTTTATTCTCTCTGTTTTTTCTTTTTATTTTCTTTTGTTTTTCTTTATTCTATTTTTTCTTTTCAAATACCCTCTCATTTTTCTTTCTTTTTATTTTTATATTTTTTTCGGAAATCAATTGCAACATGCAATATTATCTACATTTTGATATAACTGAGAGAAAATAGTCAATCACCTTGGATCCTATAAATTATAGGACCCTAACATAGAGAAAAGAGAGGATGCTATGTATGAAATAGGGTCGAAAGGGGGAACTTGGGGAAATCAATACTTCCTGGAGGTTTGGCCCTTAACTTAAAGCTAATTCCTAGACAGAGAAGTTGAAGTTCGTCCAGTGTGTCGCCAAGTGTTTTTGTTGCTACAACACCCTCCAAAATTTCACTACATTCTAATTTTGGAGCCTACTTGAATGTTGTATCAAGTTCACCTCAGTCGCCAAGTGTCACTTTGTGTTGTTTTATATGTCGCAGGTGTTCTTGAATGTTCTCAAGTTTCATCGCATTTGATATAACATATCTATATGCATTTCATGGTCATAACACCTTTGTTGTTGTAAAACGAAAATTCCAAGTCGCATTCGCACACAATTCATCGTTTATACTTAGGGAATGTGCATAAAGGGGCGTTTTGATGTATATTCATTTTTAATCAAGCTTGTCTAAGTTTTCGCGATGAGTTAGTATGTGTCACACATGTTTTTATGTATAGAACTCATCTTTCTCATCCCTTGACCACTCATCTAGAATTAGAAAAATTTCGGTTGCAAAATGAGCCCATTAAGGCCAAGAGCGCATGAGCACACTCTGAAGCCTTGATGGGAGACCCTTCGTTGTTCATAAGTGCTCCCTATGCCTTCCTTGAGATTTTGGTGCACTCCAAAAGCACGAAGCCCCTTCCTTGTTCCAAATTTCTCCCTCCAAAAATGTCTAAGTCTTCCTTGAGCGCACTCCTTTGACTCAAAGAAGGGCGCCCTCCTTGAGTGCACAGGCACACCCTCAAGACATGAAGCTCAATCCTTTAGCTTTCCCTTATGCACAATGCACCCTCCTAAACTACTTGAGTGCACTTGCGTACCCTAAAGGCACAAAGCCCTAGCCTTCAGTCTTCAAGGGTGCACCTTGCACCCTTCCTGAGGCCTTTTATGTGCATGAGTGCGTCCCAAAGGAATGAAGACTCAACCTTCAACCTTTGGGAGTGCACCTTGCAACCTCACTCTCTCACTTAAGTGCATAACGCACTTGGGAAGCCCAAAGCCTTCCCCTTCGTCCTTCGAACTTGCGACATGCACCCTGCCTTGATTTCTTTCTTCCCTAGGGCACATGAGTGAATGTAGAAGCCTCAAAGCTCCATTGATCATTTTGAACACACTGAAAGGGAACGAACAAGAAAATATGCATAAAACATGGTAGAGTAGGAGGTTTTTAAATTTATAGTTTCTCATCATGAGTGATTGTAGAAACATGTATTCTAGGGACCTTATGGTGATCACACAAGATGAAGATCGGGCAAAGAGGAAAAGCAAAGGAAGCATGAAAGGAACCAATAACACACCTGAAACTTAATGATCAAAGCACCCTAAAGACTCCAATATTGCCAAGACCCTTTGGAAAATGTAAGCATTATGATCAAAATATGAAAAAAGAATAGACACAATGGCAGCCATGCCACTACTCAATCAAATCCATGTCATCAGTCACTATTAGTCCTAGTCATCCAAGATAGTGACATGTCTAGTTTCATCATATGATGATGTGGAAGTCAAGATGTAATATTGTAATCATTGTGAAAGGAAAAATAAGTAGAAGTCAAAAATCCATGTAGCTCAAGAATCTTGGAAGTCCAAAGGACATGTAATACCAAAAGCCATATGTAATTCCAAAAGTCATTTGTAACTTCAAAGTTTGTAGAAGTGTAAAGGTCACTAGAAGTTATAAATTCAAGATTTATGAGGATATGAAAGGTCAATCCTCAAGTTATAAATAGATCCTCATTTATCATGTAAAGGAATTTTAACCTTGGCTTCTCTCATAAGGCATAAGAGAGATAAGTTAGTACTTTTGGGGAGTAAGTAATGGCTCCAATGCTCCATTATTGGAGCAAGTGATGTTTGTTGTATTCATGCATCTTAGGAATTTTACTTAATATTTGAAGCCTGAAGACCAAAAATTTTCATGCATGGATTATGAATGTTTGTAAAAATGTTATGTGAATATTTGTGATTCATGTTTGATTTCACCAGTACTAAGGTAGTTGAATAGTTTCAATTATTTTAGTGCTTGTATTATTGAGAACATGTTCTAATGTTTGTAACAATCGTCGTGTCTTTGTGGAATCACTACAAGGAAAAGACCCTCTAGCAGATTCTTTTGAGGAACCCCTTATAAAAATACCCCAAACATCCGTTTCTAGCGGAGGTTCCTAGAGGACATTGGTGGGCAGAGGTTTTTGCGGATGTATTTCATCTGGTGCTCTTATCACCGTGAAACACGCCGGTGCGTTCAAAATGACATAGCACCGATGCGGTTAAAAAATTGGCACACCTGACACCGTGCGCTCCGTACACACCTGCTCGGTGCGTTGTAATTCTGTAGAGTAACAATAATTTTCATAACTTCCACATCGGCGCCTCATAAAATGCGCAGCCCGGCACACGCTCGGGTCGCCCATAAGCATAGCGTTGCCAGCCAGGTCATGACGACGCAGGGCTGCCCTGAAATCGCCATGCATCGGCACGGTTAAATAAATAAAAAATTACGGCAAAATTGCCTGAAAACATGGCACAGGAATCGTGCACTCTATTTCCTTGATGTCATATATTAAATCTGACACAGGTTCATACATGTCTCGCACTAGTGTACGAAAATGCATGCAAAACGAATCTTGCTTTGGTAGAATAAAATAAATGCTGCCCAGGTGTGCCATAAAATGTGCACATCGGTAGATACGATTAAACTCATTAAAAATTACGACAAAAAAACCACATAAAACATTAGCACACCGGAAACTGTGCGCTCCGTATACACCCGCCTGGTGCCTTTAATTAAGGAACAACACCGGTGCGTGTCAACTCGTCAGCACCAATGTCTCATAAAAAGCACGCGGAACAGAAACTGCCTAGGGCGGAATGACGAAAACGCACTGGGGCCCCATAAATTTCATGCATCGGCAAAGGGTTAAAAAAAAAAACAAAATTAATACCAAAAAACTGCACAAATCATTGGTTCACTGGACAACGTTCCCGGTGCATCTTATTACTGTAGAGCACCAGTGCGTTACTGCTAAGCCACCCCAGTGTGTCATAAAAAGTGCGCGGAACAGAAACCACTCGGTGCGGAATGATGGAAATGCACCGGGGCCCCATTAAGGCCGCGCACCAGAAAAGGGTTTAAAAAAAATTACGGCCAAAAAACCAAACAAGTAATTGGTTCACCGGAAAGCGTGCCCAGTGTGTCTTATTACTGTAGAGCACTAGTGCGTTACCGCTACGCCGCCTCGGTGCCTCCTAAATGCGCGCGAAAACAGAAATTGCCCGCGGCGGCATAGTGTAAACGCACTGGTACACCAATAAAAACCCCGCGCACCAGAGCAAGGTTAAATAAATAAAAAATTACGGCCAAAAATCCACATTTTTCACTTTTGTCAGTGCTACAGAGCTCTCAAG
This sequence comes from Pinus albicaulis, assembly GCA_034641835.2. Taxonomy (NCBI): domain Eukaryota; kingdom Viridiplantae; phylum Streptophyta; class Pinopsida; order Pinales; family Pinaceae; genus Pinus; species Pinus albicaulis. The sequence goes on from CM076576.1 coordinate 429,067,514, forward strand.
CACTGGTGCAAGTTATCCTTGTTTGAGCCGAACTGACATCTGTGCTCCCATTACACTTATTGTACGCACTGCTACTGTGAATTGCTACCAATCTCTAGCTTGAATTTTATAAAACAGTGGGAAAATTTTCTTTTGCAAATTGTACAACCAATATGCCTCCTCGACGGGTAAATTTACATGTATTTTTCTTGTTTTTCCATAATTAAACCTTTTAGCGGATTAGAATTTGAAAAAATCTTAAAATTAACCATTAAAAAAAAACTAAAATTGTCGCACGGTGCACTCGAGCTGTTCGGCTCACATCGGTTTGCGGTGTTGCTTGTAAATTTACAAGCCGCAATGCACCCGGTGTTGACGGTATCCACACTGGTTTAGGCGTGGTACCGTGCAGCGCACCGTGTTATTTTAAATTTTTTTAAAAAGTGTGATGTGGTCGGTTACTAGGCCGCACCGTTGACAATGGTGTATTGCGGTGACTCGATGCGTTGACCGAATTATCCGCCCCGGGGCATGTAATGTTTTCAGTGCACCGAAATCGTAATTCAACATTGTCAACGGTTCGGGCTGGTAAACCGGTGCTAAGGGTATCCACACCGATTCTAGGGCGGATACCCAAGGTGCACCGTGTTATTTAAATTTATTTAAAAAGAGTGGTGTGGTCCGCTACCTGGCCGCACCGTTGACCCAGTTGAATTGTGGTGATGTAGTGCATTGACTGAAATAACCGCCTCGAGCTGGCTATTTTTGTCAGCGCATGACTTACTGTATTTTTCCTAGGTCAACAGTGCGACCTCTTAAAATACCACACCGACGATTATGTACAGTGGTAGGAGGACGGTGTGCTGACTTAGTTAGAAGCCCCGGGGCGTATAGTGAAGTCAGCGCATCGGCCTCCTGGCATCGCACGTAGTGAACGGTGCGCTAAAAACATTAGCACCGCTCCTGGTGTGGTGGATATCATGAGGTGCACTGTACCTGGTGCGCTCTGTGGAGAGACGCACCGGGATCGGTGTGTGACTGTGTTTTTGGCGCACCGACTCTTGTTTTATTTATTTTTCAAAAAGTATTTATATACGTATATTTTTAAATACATGTGTCATTTAATAAAAAAATTGTGTTTAATATGTCAACCATTCAGATATGTGAAAGGAGAGAAGAGGGGCAACAACAACAACAACAACAACAGGCGGAACAATATAACATGGTTTGCCTATGGGAGGCAAGAGAGAGGGAGAGAGATGCGTACCCTCGCCCTATTACAACAGTGACGCATGGGCTCCTTAGGCAAGTAGGCCTCCTCATGTTCTATGAGGAGGTTACTTCCCTAAAGTCCCATAGTTTATTTTTGAGACATCTTATCCGAAGGTGGAATGCCCAACAACAAGCTTTCCGGGTTGGTATCAACTAGTGGTACACACCCACTGAGGAGGACGTATATTTTATTATAGGGCTATCGAGGAGAGTGGTGGATTTTCCTCGTTCCCCGAGGTTCCAGCTGGTTGTGTGGCAGGGAGTCAGTTAGTTTACTCCCAGAGATACATTGGAGCAAATTTAGTATCTCCTACAGAGTTTCAGGTCGCTGGAGGGCAATTACGTATTGGTGCATTTGGTTGTGAGGAGGTCCAGTGTCTCTCACTTATCATTTCGACCATTTTGCACAACACCAGTGACAGAAAACGCATTAGTTTCCAACTTTTATATTATGTTGATTCTTTACTACAACAGCCATGACTTGTCAGGTGGTCTGCCATTTTTTTGTGGCAGTTCTGTGCAGCATTAGATAGATGTCGTGCACATGCACAAGGGAGGGTCAACTTCTGATGAAAATACAACCAATTATAGCAAATGTGCTAACTGTACTAAGTCCCAAAATCACTCTTTTCTACAATGATAAAATATATTGTCCTACTTCTTAATTATCAACTTTATATTCCATGTCCATTAAATATGTATACAATGATTTGTATTGCAGTACTATTTTATATACACTTCATTCTGCAACTGTGAGTGACCTTTACTATAGTAGCTATCCATCCATATGTAGTAATGAATTAAAGTTCATTATATAAAATGAAGTAGTGGAATTAACCATCTGTTTGATATCGAATGCAAAAACGGTGGTAATCAACAATTCTCTACGTTATGTTTGAGTGATTGCCAAGACTTCACGGCAGTCAACGTTAACTAATAATCAAACAACTTCAAACATAATTCCAATTCTAATTTAAATCTGCAATTAAGTTACTGGCATCGAAGTTAAGATTCGACCCATTATCCCTTACACCATACATCAACGTATTCCTCATACCAGGTCTACGCACTTTGACTTCAATTGCTGAATACGATGTGTGAGAATTTCTTGCATTTTCCTTTTCAGTTGTAGCCTTGCTACGCTAATGAATTTCGTCCTTTCTATTGGTGCTGGTTCTGGAAGTTTAACACCACTCAGCCATTTGTAATTAATGCAAAGAGCTCTACTACTCGTCTCCTTCTATCTGTGCTGGTTCTGGAATTTGAACACCACTGCCTCTTTGCATCATCGTACTTGCATTCATATATTCACACAAAGCAATACATATACACTTGCAGAATTAATTAAAACACTTAATGCAAACTAGTATTTCCATTAATCAGTGCCTGGGCTAATAATCATTAATTGCCCCTCTGCATCTCTCACACTCTCCTTTTCCCTTGCAGCTTCCTCTTATTTATACAAATACGTGAAGCTATTCTTCTCAAAATAGAGTTCTTCCAGAATTCTTCAACAAACTAATGACTCCCTATTTTTAAGCATTTACTCCTATATTGGCTCTATTCCACGCAGGGAAAGAAACCAATTTCTAAAATTATGCCAAATTTATTTAAATACAAAACAAACTAACAATGCTCCATAAATAAATAACAAATTTAATAAAATAATTAATTATACTACTCGTAAGTCTATTTTATTTCAAATTTGCCACAACATATGACCAAAGATGTCACATTGCTGGCTAGGTTCCCGATGCTCCTGCATTAGACTCCCGGGGAAGAAAACTGATCTTGTAGTACTTTGGAATCGATTCCCAACTTCTATAGCTCTGTTGTGGTCATCCAACTAGCGTCTTCCATTGGCTGTCCTTTCCACTTGACCAAATACTGATAATAAGTTTGGCTCCTGGTTTTCTTCGACACTCTCTTCTCTAAAATCACTTCCACTTCCCTCTTTTGTACTGTAGGCATATGTTCTTCCCAATTTATTGCTGGGCTTTCTTCTTCTGTAGCGTCCCCTTGTGGTTCTTCGTCTGGTTCTCGGTATAGATACAGATCTGCAATATTGAATATAAGCGATATTCCGATTCCTGTTGGCAAATTAACTTCATATGTGTTTGAAGAAAATTTCCTTACAATTTTACATGGCCCTATCTTCTTGAGTTTCAATTTATTATAAGCCTTAACAGGAAATCTTTCTTTTCTTAAATACACCATAACTAAATCACCTACTTGAAATTCATTTTATCACCTTTTCATATCTGCTCTTTGCTTGTATTTGGTATTGCTTTCCTGCAACCTTCTTTTGACATCTTCGTGTAGTCCTTGCATTCAAATTTGTTACGCAAACTCTTAAAAACTTCTTACCTCTTGCTTTCCCAGATCTCGGAGTTCATACACGCCCCTCGGATGCATTCCAAAAACAACTTGGAATGGACTCATGCCGGTACTTCAATTTGGGGTGTCATTATAAGAAAATTCAGCCTGAGCAAGGGCTAGATCCCACTGTTTAGGATTTTTATACACCAGGCTTCTCAATATATTTCCCAGACTTATATTTACGACTTCGGTCTGCCCATCCGTTTGAGGATGATATGCTGAACATAATCTAATACTGGTACCTAGTTTCTTCCACAGAGTTCTCCAAAAATGTCCCACGAACTTGGTATCCCTGTCAGACACAATGCTTACAGGAAATCCATGTAATCTTACCACTTCTGAAAAAAAACAAATTAGCAATATGTGTTGCATCACTTGTTTTCTTGCATGCAATAAAATGAGCCATTTTTTAAAATCTATCCACAACAACATAAATTGAATCATTTCCCCTTTGAGTTTTTGGTAAACCCAAAACAAAATCCATACTAACTGCATCCCACGGTCGGTCGGGTATTGGCAATGGCTGATACAGTCCTGTATTCTAACTTTTCCCCTTAGCATGCTGACAAATCCTGTAATTTTCCACAAACCATTTAACATCAGTTTGCATCTTTGGCTAGTAATAAAAGTTATTTACCTGAGCGAAGGTTTTGTCCTGTCCAAAATGTCTAGATAGACCTCCACTATGCTTCTCCTTAATTATGTTTTCCCTCATAGAACAATTAGGAATACATAACTTGTTACTTTTGAATAGTAATTCCCCTTGGATTGAATAATCCAACCACTGGCTTCTGTTATGGACTGCTGGATTTTCTACTGCTACATAAATATCTTTAAACTCCGCATCATCTTTATACATGTCAACCATTTCCTCAAACCCTACAACACCAACTTTTAATTCTTGCATAATTAAGTTCACCCTACTCAAGGCATCAACAACTTTGTTCAATTTTCCACTTGTATGTTTAATCACAAAAGTGAAACTTTGAAAATATTCTACCCATTTGACATGTTTTTGATTCAATTTTGGTTGATTGTTTATAAATTATAATGCATGATTATCAGAATATAATACAAAGTCTTTTGGCAACAAATAATGTCTCCATTTTTTCAAGGCCTGTACAACAACATAAAATTATTTATCATATGATGAATACTTCTTCTTTGCTTCATTTAGTTTTTCACTGAAATACGCTATTGGTTTCTAATGTTGGCTCAGAACTGCTCCAATCGCAATTCCACTAGCATCAGTTTCAACCTGAAAAACTTCCTCAAAATTTGGCAAAGCCAAGACTGGTTTCTCAGTAATATTTTTCTTTAACAATTTAAAATTTCGGTTTACTGCTTCTATCCATTTGAATGGCTAATTAGTTTCTCTGATTGTTTCAATAATGGGTGCACAAATCTGACTAAAACTTCGAATAAATTTCCGGTAGAAACTTGCAATACCATGGAAGCTTCTTACCTCAAATGTGCTTCTGGGAGTCGGCCAATTTACAATTTCTTGGATTTTCTCTGGATCCATTTTCAACCCTTCCTTAGAGACTACAAACCCCAAATAAATTAGTTCTTCCTTCATAAAGTTGCATTTCTTCAAATTTATCAACAATTTTTCTTTTTGCAAAGTCTTTAGAACTAATTTAAGGTGTTCTAGATGCTCCTCTTTACTTCGACTAAAAATGAGAATATCATCAAGGTAAAAAATTACAAATTTACCCGTGTACTCCTTCAAAAATTCATTCGTCAATCTCATGAAAGTACTAGGTGCGTTAGTAAGTCCAAAAGGCATTACTAACCATTCATATAGACCATTATTTGTTTTGAATGCGGTTTTCCATTCATCTCCATCTCTCACTCTTATCTGATGATACTCACTCTTCAAGTCTATCGTAGAAAAATAATTCGACCCACTCAAACAATCCATTAAATCATCCATTCGTGGTAAAGGAAAATGATACCTGATGGTGATTTTATTTATAGCTCTAGAATCTGTGCACATGCGCCATTCACCTCCTTTCTTTGGACTAAGTACTGTTGGTACGAAACATGGACTAAGACTCTCTCTAATCAACCCTTTATCCATCAACTCCTGCACTTGCCTTCCAATTTCGACATTTTCCTGTGGTGCTAATCTGTAGGCTGCTTTATTCGGAAAAATGGCTCCAAGGATTAAGTCAATGTGACTAATACTCCTGATGGGTGGTAACTCATTTGGCAACTCATCCACAACAATATCAGCAACATCATTCAACAAATTTTGAATTTCTTCAGGTAAATCTTCTAAATTTGTAGAAGTTAAAATTACCTTGGGTCTCCCAACAATAGCAAAATGCATTTCCTCGCCCTTCTCAACTTCCTGCAACAGGGTCTTCCCACTCATCAACATAATGTTGTTTCCAGGTGTTTCCTCATCAGCTTCAACTTTCAATGGTAGCAATGTATGCTTGTTCCCATCTTTCTCAAGAGTATAAGTGTTTCTTCTACCATCATGTATGGATTTTCGGTCAAACTGCTAGGGCCTTTCTAGAAATATGTGACATACATCCATTGGCATTATATCACATAAAATAACATCCTTATAAGTACCAATCTGAAAGTCAACTTTACATTGTTCAGTTACAAAAATTTGATGGCCTTTTTGAAGCCACGATACTTTATAAGGAGTAGGGTGTACTACCTTACTCAATTACCATTTTCTAACACTTACCCTTTGACTTACACACAGTTCTGAACAGATTCTTTCTTTGAGCTGGTTCTTTAGCTTCCTTAGATTCTTTAAGCAATATCCTTTTCAACAACAAGGATTCTCCAGCTTCAGGTGGCTCCTCTTTGGCTGCAGTCTGAGGAATCTCTTCCTTGGTTTCAGCAACGTTTACGTTGCGTTGGGTTGCTGATCTGTTATGAGGAAAATCCCATTGCACATGTCCCCATTCCCCACATGCAAAGCACTGAACCTCTCTTCCTCGGCCTCTGCCTCTAGGCACGAACCTTCCGCAACCAGAATCTCCTCTTTGTGGTGATATATTTCTCGCACTCCCTGCCTCATTCCGAGAGTGTTGAAATCTGGATTTAAATGTTCCCTTTCCTTTTGCCGGATTCTTACCTCTATTTCTATGGTTTTGCTTGCGCAAATATTTTCTTCGGCTCTCAAGGCTGCTTGATAAGTGTCTTCAATCGTCTTCAAATTTAATAAGCTGATCTCATCATGTATTTCATATCTTAAACCATTTATATATCTAGCTACTTTTTCTAGATCATCTTCAACATGGCCAGATCTAATACTCAGCTTATAAAATTCTTCAGTATATTCTTTGATGGTCATCCCCTTCTGTCCTAAAATTTTCAATTGTCTAAACAAATTTAATTGGAAATCCTTCGGCATAAACTTACCTTTTAGCTTAATTACCATCTTATCCCACTGTTTGATTTTGGTTTTCTCTTTTCTCTCCCTGGACAACTGCAATTCGTCCCACCATAGGGCTGCATGGCCTTTCAATCTCGTGGCTAAAAACTTCACTTTCTTCTTGTCATCGAATTTTTCATAGTCGAAGTATTTATCTAACGAACTGATCCAGTCCATTAGCACCTCCACACTAAGACTTCCATCATATAAAGGTTCTTCTACCTTCGGTCTGCTACTGAAATTTGCGAGCATCTTCATGACTTTGGCTGCCTCGCTTTCTTCCTCCACTTCTTCTTCGGTTGTCTCTTCTTCATTGGCACTGGCAACTCCACCATCTGTCCCTCTCCTCTAGTTAGTTTCCATGGTAGCCATCCTCGTGTTAAAATTCTGGATTTCATCTAGCAAAACTGTGTTTGCTATAGGTCTCCCTCGACCTATCCCAACTCCTCTTCTGGGTGGCATTCTCTGCAATACTCAAGAACAACTCAATAGGCTCTGATACCACAAATGATGAAAATACAACCAATTATAGAAAATTTGCTAACTTTACTAAGTCCCAGAATCACTCTTTTCTGCAATGATAAAATATATTGTCCTGCTTCTTAATTATCAACTTTATATTCCATGTCCATTAAATATATATACAATGATTTGTATTGTAGTATTATTTTATATACACTTCATTCTACAAATGTGAGTGACCTTTACTATAGCAACAATCCATCCATATGTAATAATGAATTAAATTTCATTATATAAAATGAAGTAGTGGAATTAACCATCCGTTTGATATCGAATGCAGAAATAGTGGTAATAAACAGTTCTCTGCGTTATGTTTGAGTGATTGCCAAGACTTCATGGCAGTCAATGTTGAATAATAATCAAACAACTTCAAACATAATTCCAATTATGATTTAAATCTGCAATGAAGTTATTGGCATCGAAGGTAAGATTCGACCCATTATCCCTTACACCATACATCAATGTATTCCTCATACCAGGTCTACGCACTTCGACTTCAATTGTTGAATATGATGTGTGAGAATTTCATACGTTTTCCTTTTCAGTTGTAGCCTTGCTATGCTAATGAATTCCGTCCTCTCTATCGGCGCTGGTTTCGGAAGTTTAACACCACTCAGTTATTTGTAATTAACGCAAAGAGCTCTGCTACTCGTCTCCTTCTATCTGCGTTGGTTCTGGAATTTTAACACCACTGCCTCTTTGCATCATCATACCATAATTCATATATTCACACACAACAATACATATACACTTGCAGAATTAATTAAAACACTTAATGCAAACCAGTATTTCCATTAATCAGTGCCTGAGCTAATAATCATTAATTGCCCCTCTGCATCTCTCACACTCTCCTTTTCCCCTACAGCTTCGTCTTATTTATACAAATACGTGAAGCTATTCTTCTCAAAATAGAGTTCTTCCAGAATTCTTCAACAAACTAATGACTCCCTATTTTTAAGCATTTACTCCTATATTGGCTCTATTCCACGCAGGAAAGAAACCAATTTCTAAAATTATGCCAAATTTATTTAAATACAAAACAAACTAATAATGCTCCATAAATAAATAACAAATTTAATAAAATAATTAATTATATTACTCCTAAGTCTATTTTATTTCAAATTTTCCACAACATGTGACCAAAGACATCACATTGCTAGCTAGGTTCCTAATGCTCCTGCATCAACTTCCCTTGTGCTTCAGAGCTTTTTTGTTTATTTTTTGAGAGGTTTCTAGAGACGAGACCTTCTTTTCTTCGGCAGCCTCGTAGGCCAATTACTAAGGCACATATGCACATGTGGGGGCAAATGATTCCCAAGAGGGAGGAGTCTGGATATCAGATGATGCACTGGAGTTGCTAGCCAATGTTGATGAGCATCCCTTCATTTTGGTCCCCTGTCCTTATGCGGGGTTGAATTGGAAAGGGTGTGCCAACATCCTCTTCACAGCCGATGAGCTGCTAGATGATAAAGGTAATATTACTGTTTTATTTAAATTTATTCTAACATGTTCTTTAACTTGTTTTTATTAAATTGTGTAATCAAATCCTCTAATTATTGTTTTGTACTTGTATATATTTTGCAGACATTGGCTCTTTTGATGGCGAGAAGATGCCGCCACCACCACTTGATCCAGGTGTGGATCCTAATGAGGATGAGGGCATGCTAGATATTGCCGAGGATCATCAGGAGGCCGGTGCAGATCAGAGACCTGCTCCTGCTGGTGCGATGGTGCGCGGTCGACGTCTTAGTGATGCTAGATACAGGATGGAGTTGGGCGACCAACTCATTGCATTTATTGTTGAGGCGGGCATCATACCCGTTGATTTCAGAGACATAGAGGCCGATGATAGGCTATTACAGATGTGGAGAGGCATGTCGTGTGACATGTACAGCCAGATGTGGCATGTCGTAGGAGTTACGACAACTTTTACGCGACTGACGAGTACTATTGCACGTTACAATCGATCCGCAACACATGATGGACAGTCTATGATGCACAGCATACCATCATCTCATGATCGTTCACAGCCTCGCGCTGCGCCAGATTTGCATGAGCCTCCACTAGCATCTACCAGCAGTCATGATGGAGATGAGGTTGGACCATCGGCCACTAGTACTGATATTGATGTTGTACTACCACCAGCTGATCCATGACATTTATATTATAGTTGTATATTTTTAACATTATTCATTTATATATATATATATATTATATGGTCCATGTATTTTATGTTCATGTTGCATTTGTACTTAATTTACATGTTGGTGATAATCATGATGTGTATGTTGTTAGGTCATGTTAGATATGTTCATTTAATGTGCAGCTTGCAGATAGATGTGCATGTGATAGCATGAGATGTATATTTGACATGAGATGTATATTTGATGTTTGTGTTGTACTGATGATGTTAATATATAACGTTAATTTTTTTTTGTTAGATGATCATGATCACGATGATGCAGTTAACGATTTTGAAAGTGTTTTTTAGTAAAATATGATGTTTGTACGATGGTTATCATGAACGTGATGTTGTGCATGTGATAGAATGAGATGTATATTTGATGTTTGTGTTGTACTGATGATGTTAATATATACCGTTAATTGTGTTTTGTTAGATGATCATGATCACGATGATGTAGTTAACGATTTTGAATGTGTTTTTTAGTCAAATATGATGTTTGTACGATGGTTATAACGTGATGTTTATTAATTAATTTAATACCAAATGATCATGATATTGTAAATTTGTAATATTTGTATTTCTAATTGTATTTAAAATTCTAAAATTGTAATTGTAATTGTAATTTTTAAATTGTAAAATTGTAATTGTAATTGTAATTTTTAAATTTATAAAATTGTAATTGTAATTCTAATTCTAATTATAATTGTAATTGTATGTAAAATATTCATAAAATTTTAATTGTATTAATGTGAAATGAATTTATTAAAATTTTTAAATTTGTAAATTTTAAATAATTGTAAAATAATAAATCTAGAATAATATGATTTATTGTAACATAATAAAGTTTAGAAAATAATGCAAATAAATTGATGAAATGACACATGTACCATATCACTCTCGATTCTCATGATCACCCTCATTATCTTCTAGCTCGCATGGCATGATAACACTATTGTTCTCAAAAATATGTTTTAATCTAGGGTCATGTGTCAATATGAACCACCAATCTCTATCCAACACATCTGGGTAAAAAAACACATGGTTGCAGTGTTTAAGGAAAACATAGGGCTCCTTAGCTTCATCCCACATATTTCTAGAGTTGATACATATCAGCCTACTATCGCGATCTTCCTTTACATTATTCTGATCAAAGGTGTCCCACCACTTGCACCTAAAAATAACACATTGGAAAGAAGAAAAATCCACTTCAATGATCTCTTGTATCTTTCCGACGTAACCTAACGTCCCTCGTACTAGTTGTTGATCACGGTGGCTAGATTGACTATATTGATCGAACTCGACTTCCACTCCACAGTCTTCTGTGATGTTTCCAACATCGGCATTTTCTATGCGAAAATGGTGTCCATATGCCCACATAGATGGGAACAAATGCACCTATTATAAAAAAGTTAAAAAAATCATAGTGTCATGTGTCTTATAAATAATAATCCAACAGTAGTTAAAATATGAAATGTAGATGTCTTAATATAAGTTTCAAATTTACATATAAATTAAAAATATTATTACCGAGTTGCTGCACCCAATCCCTATGTTTAGCGCATCCTCTTCAACACGCGAGTAACGACCGGTAGCATCGTATTTCTCTCTGACTTGGTCAGCAACCCAACTATTGCGGCATATATTTGGCATATTTTCTTTTAAATGACCATGATAAGGCACACTTCTACCATTCAACCTTCTGAATTCTTTCCTATCACTATCCCATTTCATCATGTTTTGTTCGCATAATGCAACCCACGGTTGTGTCGCTTCAGAATTGTAAAGAATGAATTTATTGATTGCTTCAATTTCTGCATTCGTTGATGAAATCAAACCAACATTATATAGTACTTAGAGATAAAAATATACATTATTTCGAAGTTCAACATGAATATTAATTAATTTTTGTAAATTTGAAAAATTATAAGTCGCTTACTCTTTATCAAGCGCGTTTTTCCACTCGTTTGGAGCAACTCTCCTTCTCTTTTGTCTTCATCCATTTGATCGTCCGAAATCATCGCACCTGTTCTGTTGTTGATCTGCTTGATGTACTCATTGGCATAGTAGAAAGACTCATACAATATGTACCCCTTTGCCATAGACCCCTTAGGTTTTGCCCTTTGTCAAACAAAACCTTTTAATTTCTTCATGTACCTCTCTAAGAAGAACATCCAATGACAAGAAACAACCCCAAATAATTCAACCTCATCTACCAGGTGGATTAGAAGATGAACCTGTAAGTCCATGAAACTCGTCGGCAGTTCCTTCTCAAACATACAAACAATCTCAACTATCTCTTGACACCACCGTGGAATGCTAGCCACATGAATCTCCTTTGACGTGATCCAACGTACAAATGTAGATAATTTAGATATGGCACGTCCTAGGTCTTGAGGGAATTCATGTTTCACACACCCACGCACGAACAAAGGATAATGACACTGCAAAGTTATAAACATGTGCAATAATATACAACATTATTTATGTTTTATGAATATAACAAATAATAAAATCATGATTTTGACATTATACGTACTCTTAGAAGATTCAAATGTTCATGTGATTTCAACCCCAAAAAATGGTCATCCACGGTGAAGCAGCACTGTAGTGAAGGCCCGTATGAAGTTGGCACCCTCACATCCATTATAACTTCCTTTGCCAAAGATATATCATCTTTTTTAAAAATCCATGGGACATCACCTTCTTTGAAAAACCATGAATTAGAGGGACCAGTTCTTGCCTCTGATCCCGTACTTTCTAATCATCTTGGCCAATGTTTCTTTTAGTTTTGAAGTAATAAGATCTTTCCTAACAACCCGATGTGTCACTTTGTTTCGATGATGAAAGGCAAAGTGTCCTCGGACACAGCTTTGTGATAATAAAGAAAAGATTCTGGGGCAAATTACGAGGTTTACACACGCTAAACTCACACTCTCATTCTCTCATTACACATTACAATGAAAATAGGAAACTAACCTATTTATAAGCTCTATGCTCTAACTTAGTAAACTTTATTCTACCCAGAGGTTTTGTGAAAATGTCAGAGGTCTGATCTTCTGAAGGGAAAAACACTGGCTTGATGACGTCCTTTGCAATGAGAGATCTGATATGATGATACTTGGTGTCCACATGCTTTGTCTTTGAATGGAAAACTGGATTCTTGGCAAGCTTTATTGCTGATTGATTGTCGATGAATAATGAAGTAGCTTCTGTTGGAGGAATCCCCAAGTCCTGTAAAACTCGACATAACCAAACAATCTCACATGTTGCTTCCCATGCTGAAATGTACTCTGCTTCTGCTGAAGAAGTGGCCACTGTAGTTTGCTTCTTGCAACTCCAGGAAACTGCAGCTGACCCCATGTTCATTAAGTAACCTGAGGTTGATGCCCTGTCATCAATACTGCCAGCAAAGTCGGCATCTGAAAATCCACCAAGTACAAAATTTTTAGTCTTTTGTAAAGAAGACCGAAATATTTTGTTCCTTGGATATATCGAAGAACTCTTTTGGCTGCATTCCAGTGGCTATCTAATGGTTCCTGCATAAAACATGAAAGAATACTTACTGTATAAGATAGATCAGGACGAGTGGTTGTCAAATAAATCAAGTTGCCAATCAACTGTCTGTAAGTCGTGTTGTCCACCTTTTCCCCCCCTTCAAATTTTGAAAGTTTTAAGTTTTGTTCCATAGGGGTAAGGACAGGCTTACAATCCTGCATTCCAAATCGCTGAAGAATTTCTGCTGCATATTTACTCTGGGAAATGAAGATCTGATGTGGACGTTGGAATACTTCAACCCCAAGATAGTAGTGAAGTAGTCCCAAATTTGTCATCTTAAAACCTGCATGCAACTCCTTTTTCACCTGTTCAATGTGATCATCATTGTTTCCTGTAATGATCAAATCATCAACATACATAATGAGAATGACCAGATATTTTCCCTATTGGCGCACATATAAAGTATCATCAGATTCACTGCGATGAAAACCAACTTTGTGAAGGTATTCATCCATTTTGGCATACCAAGCGCGGGGAGCTTGTTTTAATCCATATAAAGCCTTGATTAATTTGCAGACTTTATGTTCTTTCCCTTTAACTTCAAACCCTGGTGGTTGTGTCATGTATACATCTTCCTGTAAGTCCCCGTTGAGAAAAGCACTTTTGACATCCATTTGATGAACTTTCCACCCTTTCTGAGCTGTTAAGGCAAGTGTGAGCGGATGGTGTTCCATTTGGCTGTGGGAGCAAAGGTCTCCTCATAATCGATTCCTTCTGTCGCGCAAATCCTTTGGCAACAAGGCATGCTTTATACTTGTCAATATCACCATTTTGTTTGTACTTAATTCGATAAACCCATTTGCATCCAATAGGTTTAACATGCTGAGGACAATCAACAAGTTGCCAAGTGTTGTTGTCTTGAACTGCCTGATATTCATCAACCATTGCTTGTTGCCATGCTTTATGTTTTACTGCCTCTTGAAAAGAAGAAGGTTCAGTAAAATCATTTGCTATTAAAGCAAAATTGCCTTCATTTCGTTTTGATGCCCTTGTTCCTGTTTTGTTTTGTTCATTAGGCCTTACATCTTTCAAGAGTTGAACTGCCCATTTTGGAAGTTGTTGCTCACTTGTTTGAGGTTCTGAGAAGTCTCCGTCATTGTAGAGGGGATTAATGTAAACTGATGTTGGTTGTTCAGGTGGTGAATCTAGAGAATCATTGTCAGAAGAACTGCTGCTGGTTGGAGACGCTGATGAACTGCTAGAAGACCCAGTTGAAGTAGTTGGACTGGATGACTCATCTTCAGAGGAAGGAAAATCAAGTTCATACCAATTTGGTGAAGTTGGTTGACTTTGTATATTTCCTTTCCTTTTACTGCCTTTAGTTTCTAACTTGTGAAGAAGACTTTCGATTTCTTCAGCACTCTTACTCTCTGTTTCATCAAAAATGACATCCCTGCTCACAATAAATTTTCCATTGGTCAAAAGACGATACCCTTTCTTTTCATCTGAATAGCCAATCATGGTGCATTTCAAACTTCTTGAATCAAGTTTAGTTCTCTTTTCTTTGGGAACTAAGGCATAACAGATGGATCCAAAAACTCGAAGATGTTTAACTTTAGGTTTGAAACCAAACCAAGCTTCATAAGGGGTGATTCCTTCTAACGAAGTGTTTGGAGATCTGTTTCTTAGATAGATAGCTATATGGATTTCTTCTGCCCAATATGTTGGACTTAACCCTTTGAAAGTTAACATGGATCTCGCCATGCCTAACAATGTGCGATTCATCCTTTCTACGACTCCATTTTGCTGTGGAGTGTAAACATTTGTAAGATGCCTTCTGATGCCATTTTCACTACAATAAGTTTTGAATTCATTTGAGTTGAATTCTCCCCCATTATCTGTCCTGAGAGTACCTATCTTTTCTTTGACCTCATTTTCAACAAGTTGTCGAAAGATTTTAAATTTCTCAAATGCTTCTGACTTGTTTTTCAAAAAGTAAACCCAAGTCATTCTACTGAAATCATCAATAAATAGCAAGAAATATTTGCAACCACCTAATGAACTTTGTAGTGGACCACACACATCACTGTGAACTAGTTGCAGCAGCCTGTTTGCGCGCCATGTACTTGTTGAAAAACTTTCTCGACTCTGTTTGCCATAAATGCAGGCTTCACACTTAGCATTTTCTTTGTTGAAAGTCGGAAGTCCTTTAACCATCCCTTGTTTCTGCAACTGAGAAAGACTGTCAAAATTCAAATGTCCATATCTTACATGCCATAATCTTATAGGTGAAATTCCTGTAGTAACTTCCCCTGCAAAATCAGAATGCCTTGGAATAATTGTTCCTTTCACCCTTAACAGTTTTCCGTCTTCATATCCTGTCATCACTGTTTGAAATTTCTGTTTAACTGAATTAATCTTAACTAATCCATCTTCCATAATTATTTGATGTCCAGCTTGTCGAATCATGACCAAAGACAACAAATTTTTCTTAAAGGTGGGAACATACCACACATTGGAAATCAATTTTTCTCCAATGTCAGGGAGAAAAAATTTGACTGCACCTTTTCCATAAGGCGTATGTTTTGTATCATCTGCTAGAAAGATGGAGTTAAGATGGCACTCTTGAAAATTCCAAAAGAAATCTCGTCTACAGGTCATGTGCTGAGTTGCTCCTGAATCCAAAATCCAAGCATCTTCATAATCACTCTTAACATAAGAGGAAATTTGGATTGTTGGTGAAGAAGTAAAGACATATTCTGAGTCATTATCATCTTGATCTTGATCATTTGCAAACTGTGCTGAAGGCTGTTGAAACTTAGAAATTTTATTGATAGATGTGCGACAATCTGAAGCATAGTGACCAACTCTGTTACATCGCCGGCAAACAACTTGACTTAAATCAATGCCTCTTCCTTGAGACTGTCCTCTGCCTTGTGACTGTCCTCGACCTCTGCTTTGTCCTCTGTTTTGAGATTGTGCTCTTCCTGAATTATGTCCTGTGCCTTGCTGAGATCCTCTGTTTTGATTATTGCCTCTGCCTTGAGAATTGTTTCTGCCTGAATTGAAGCCTCTGTTGGAGTTGTTTCCTCTTTGTTGACTGCGACCACGACCTTGATTTTGATTAAAATTACCTTTGCCTTTGTTTTTGGAATTGTCAGCTGGGGAGTTGCTTGTACTAGCTTCTGTAAGAAAAACATCTTCACCCACTTTCTTTTTCTTCCCAAAAGTTTTATCATGTTGAGTCAACATTTCGCAGAGCTCATCAAACTTTAGCTTTTCTAACTTTCCAGTAAGCTGCAAAGTTTCTAAAAAATGTGTGTAGGAAGAAGGAAGCCCAGCAATTAAAATTGTGACCATAAAACTATCATCAACTGCTTGAAAACCAGCATTAACAATTTCCTGCTTAATATTCTTAAGTCTGGAGATGTATTCAAGAATATCTCCTTCTTCATTCAATTTTTGATGCAACAATTTTAATTGTAAGTTGACTCTTTTTTATTGAGGCTGAGTATCAAACAACTCTTTAAAAGTTCTCAAAGCAGACCAAGCATCTTTTGCATTTTCGATATGGACATACATTTCATCATTGACAGAGGATTTAATGAGAGCTAATGCTTTGGCGTTTTTAACTTCCCATTTTTCTAGCGCAGCTGCATCTATAGGTTTATTTGGCTTTACATCTCCATCACAAATATCATGCCATAGTTCATTATAAACAAGATTGCTTTCGATGAGGCGTTGCCATGTTTTGTAAGATTTTGAGCCTTCAAGTTTGTCAGAATCAGAAATGAAATTAATCAACTTAGACATTGTAGTGTTAAGACTTCACACCACGAATCAAGCTCCAAAAAATCAAGATGCGCAACACAACAACAACACACGGCGCAAAAAACGAAGTATCGGGGCTTGGCCTTGACCCTCGAATAGTCGTCGAAACAGGAGAAAATTGACTGAGCTTTGCACTTGGCTCTAGTCAATTTCTCAAATTTTTACAAGGGAACTTTCAAAATTTGACTTTTTACAATGGTGCTTTTTCACAATCTGGTAAAACAAATTACCCCCCTCAAAGTAAAATTACTTTGAGTCACACTGTCACTTCATAAACAAATTTACAAAACAAAAAAACTCCTTATTACTCCAAAAAACAATACCCTTATTACTCCAATTACAATGCTCCAAAAAAATATTTCTACTTATTCCTCCATATTAAAATGTGATTTTAATTGCAAATCATAATTACAAATTAAAAAAAAAACACACCAATTACAAAAAAATAGAAATGTTCTTAATTCAAATGAGAACATAAATTCAGCTCACAGCTCCTGACAATCTTGAGATGGCTTTTGGTCCGAATCCATTTGAAAGAAGTCGATTGAAAGTAAACACTGTCAAAATGTTCAGAATCTATATTCAGAATCGATATTCAAAATTGCAGAATCGATATTTTATGAATGGATATTCAGAATTGCAAAATCGATATTTAGAATCGATCTTCAGAGTCGATGTTTCAGAAAGTGCAGAACGCTGGCTCAATCTTAAAACGCTGTCTCAATTTGTGCATAAACGCTGGCTCAATTTTAAACTGTTGTTTTCAAATGCTTGCTGAACGCATTTAGAACTGATTTTAACGTTGCTTTTAACACTGTTTTCAAATGCTGTCAAACACATTTAAAAATGTTGTTTCAATTAATTTAAAACACTGTTTTCAAAAATGCTGGTTCAAAGGCAGCTTTTCAAGTTTATGAAACGTTGGCTCAACACTTGTTCAACGCTTTCAAGGTTATATATGTTGGTTCAATGCTTTCAAAGTTCACACTTAACTAGTTCATCGCTTCAACAAAATCAGAAGTCTATTAAACGTTGTTCCAACACGCTGGAATGAACGCCTTTCAAACGCTGGATTGAAGCCTTTCAAACGTTGTCAAACACGCTGGAATGAACGCCTTTAAAACGCTGGATTTGTAGAATCCACTTCTGTAAAACACATTTAATGCTGGTTTTGAATGTAAAATGTTGGCAGGAGTGTTTGAACGCTGGTTCTTATTGCTGGAGGACGCTGGTTCAAATGCCAGACCACAAAACGTTGAATCGATGCCAGACCACAAAACGTTGAATCGATGCCAAACCACAAAATGTTGAATCGATGCCAGAATGCTCAACGCAGGGGATTTGAGCATAAAGCGAGAGAATGAAAATGTAGAATCGATTTAAATCGATACCAATTAAACGTTGTTTTGAATGATTTGCAGAATCGATTTGAATGTTTTGAAAGGACTTTAAAAAATAAAATAAAATATACAACGTTGTCTCTTTTTTTGTTTTTATTCACTCAAACAATTTGAAAAAGTTACACAGATTTGCATTTGCTGCCTTTTAAAAAAAAATGATTTTAGAATTTGCAGATCTAAAATCAATAAATTTTTTTGTAAATTTCATACCAATCTTTTGCTGATCACTTCAACGGAGTTGAGTTTTCCACGACCTGATAGAGCTGGAATCTCCTCCTCACAGCGTTACCGTGGCTCTGATACAACATGAAAGAGCAGAAGTGTCCTCAGACACACAACTTTATTGATAAAGCAAAAAGATTACAGGGCAAATTACAAGAGTTTACACACGTAAACTCACACTCTCATTCTCTCATTACACATTACAATGAAAATAGGAAACTAACCTATTTATATGCTCTATGCTCTAACTTAATCTAATTATGGATCACTTGGAAAATAAACAAGTGTCCATTTACAATAAATGAGATTCTAACCACTCTACTAACTTCACTCCTAACTTAGAGCCTAGGAAACGACTCTTTTCTAGAGTCCTAATTTTTATTAACAAATTTCTAATTCTAAATATCTCACAAATATATTAAATATTCTAGAATAATAATTATTAATTTAATATCTTAAATTAATAGTTATTTTATTCAAATACTATAACCTATGATAAAAATTATTTTTGGATCATCTAATGTATGATATGCCTCCATAAAGAAGATGAAACATTTTTAAATATATGCATGGGATCTAATAAGTGGGAAATCTTAAGATGCTCCTAATATGGGAGGTCATAAAAGATAGATTTCCTTTTCATCCCAATGGGCAATTTCTCAACATAGGTGTTGAAGAAATCTGGATCATCGAACTTAGGCTCCCCATTTGAATCGAACATTTCTGTGAACTCCTTCTCCTTCTCTCTCTCATATGCTCTAAGCCATTCATCTGGTGTCATTATTGGAGGCCTTTGGGTTCTTTCTCGTCTACCATTGAAAGCGGATGCTGCTCTTCTATAAGGGTGTTGTTATGGTAGGAATATCCTGGAGCAGTCATACACTGGATTTCATAGGTCCTTGGACCATCTAGCTTTCAGAGAAGGTCCACAACATTTACATCCAAAATACCCTTTTGTTACAAGACCTGCGAGATTATATTTGTATACATTAATTAATATGCATGGCACGTTAAAGAATATCATGAAGATCAGAACAAATAATATTACAACAAATTAAATAACTAATATGTGAAAGAATATTGTTACATTATATATAAACAAATCAATAAATTAAACATGTAATTTACCAGAGCAAACTCCTAAGCCTGGATAATCATGTGTCGTGTAAGCACATATGCCATACAACGTAAACCTCCTCTTTGCTGCGATGGGTCTTGATACATCGTATACATTTATCCCATCCCATAATTCCTTCAATTCATCTACTAGTGGTTGTAAGTAGACATCCATATTCTTCACTTGTCTTCTACCAGGGACTATGAGAGCCAACATAATATGTTCATTCTTCATGGAAAACCATGGGTGGATATTGTTATTGATCACTACTACATGCCAAATAGAATAGTTGGTGTTCTGGAGGGAATATGGGTTGACACCATCCATGGCTATGCTGAGCTGTAGACTTCGTACTTCATCCTTGCATTTTTCGAGCCATGTATCCTCTATATGCTTCATGGATATTGAATTAGTTGGGATTCGCATAACTCCCAACTCACTTCTGTGTGAGGAATTCCATCCCTGCAACATAGCTAATTCTTTGCAAAGAAAGAGCCTTTGAATCCTTGGGATTATAGGCATATGCCTCAATATCTTAAAAGGAGGACCAGTACGTGATTTAACCTTATTTTTTTATTTATCATACCAGTT